>JASDQU010948052.1:15123-47873 GCA_032191745.1 Picea mariana
ATGTTGAGAGCCGTCTATCTGAGGAAGACAGGCGGCGAGAGATCAAGAGATCTCTCAAATTCGAGAGTTCGCAGGGTGAGAGCCCAAACATTGGGTACTCCAAGTCGCGAGGATGCGAGGCGCGAGAAGGAGAATAACCGTTGGATCCGGATTGTAGGAGGACCGTTGGATCTGCGCACGGGATCGTGTACCAGGGCCTCGCAAGAAAAGACTCAAGTATTTGGGCGCAGGGATCGCGAGACTGTGAGAAGTGATATCCCGACAGCTGGAGGATAGTGTGGGCCATAAGAAAGTCAGCGAGTGGAGTACAGGTGGCACAAAGTCATCGGGATCTCGCTGCGAGAAGTCCCGAGGTATTGGCATTAGGATTCGCGAGTCGCGAAGGGCCAAGAGTCAAGGTTCGTGTGGACACGTGGCAGAGCTTAAGGTGGGACCATGTGGTCAGCGGGTGGACACAAGTTTCCTGGAGAAAGGAGTCAACACTCCGTTGAATTCTCGCATCTCGGGGATTCGCGGAATAGGAGGGTGAAAGCTCGACGGTTCAACCTACGAGGTGGCGAGGTTGCAAGGTTGCGAGTAGTGAAAATCCGTCGAGGAAGGAGTCATCTCAGCATTGACCTATCGTGTCCCAGAGGATCACAACGGGAGGCATAAGATTTCGACTCACAAACTCATGAAGGAGCGAGTTGCGAGAGGCGCTAACATTTAAGCCTAGCCCATGGTTGCATGTGGTGAGGCACTAATAAAAGAAGGAGCCATACCCATATCGCCAGGTCAGGTATCGCAAGATTTGAAAGGAAGAGTTGGAGGCTTTGAGTCACGGACTCACGAGACAACGAGATTTAGTTGATCTCCCGGTGATAAGGGGGAGACCTCGGGGAAAGATTGTTGTGGGTGCAGATTTCCCGATAGGGAAATAGAAGAACCTTCAAGTTCTTCGGGCCGAGAAGAAGAAGTTCTTATGAGAGCAGACGTGCCTGGGTGGCGTGCCCTGCGTCAAACTATCTGTGTATGCATGAATTTTCGTGACCTGAACAAATCCTATACTAAAGACAACTTCCCGACACCTTTCATCGATCAGATTCTCGACGAGTGTGCGGGAAGCAAAGTTATTTCTTTCATGGATGGATTTTCAGGGTATAACCAAATTCAAATTAAACCCAAGGATCAACATAAGATGTAATTTATTTGTCCTTGGGGTACTTTCGCATACCGTAAGATGCCTTTCAGCCTTAAAAATGTCGGAGCATCCTTCCAACATGCTATGACCTTCGAATTCCATGATCTTAAGCATATAGTCAAAGCTTATCTTGATGATCTTGATGCTCACTCTCGTAAGAGAGAGGATCACCCTAAGCACCTTCGGATAGTTTTTGAAATATGTCGTCATTATAGAATTCGGTTGAACCCTCATAAATGCATATTTTGCGTTAGGTCTACATGTCTTCTAGGATTTTTAGTCTCTGAGACCGGGATCATGGTAGATCCATTAAAGGTTGAGGCAATACTTCGATTGCCTCCCCCATGCACTATTCGACAACTTCAAGGTTTACAGGGGAAAGATAACTTTTTATGTCGATTTATAGTAAACTATACCATTATTACTAAGGGTTTCATGCATCTTTTGAAGAAGGACACCCCTTTTATCTGGGATGAGCGAGCCCAATAATCCTTCGATTCTTTGAAAAAAGATTTGGTATCGACACCTCTGTTGAAGTCTCTTGACTACAATAGATATTACTTGCCTTATGTTGTCGCGTCCGAAGAGACGATTGGTGTTGTTCATGATTTTATACTTTAAAGTTGTAAAGTATACCGTCAAGGAATCCATAAATGTTTAAAGGAATAACTTGAGGATAAGAATTGAAAACGAAGAAGGAAGCAAAATCAGTTTCTCAACTGTCTCTGTCTAGCTTCCTGTTGTTCTTGGACGCTAATATCTCTCTCAGTAGCAGCCCATGAACGTTCTAATTCGACCCGGTTAGTTGTTGTTTGTAGGATGGTATTAAATAGGTTCAAAGCAATACTGGTTTGATCTTGAAGGCCAAGTTCAATGTTGGGTTGTCTGCTACTTGGAAAAGTCATGGAGGATAAGATTTTATTTAATCGTGAAAGAATTAATCAAATGTTACTTCAAACTTTTAAGAGATGAGAATAAGAAAAACAATTTTGAAATTTGAAACACTAACATAAATACATTCGAGGTCATTTCCTGGATTTGCAACAATTTTAGAATTATAAAATAACAAAGAAGTACTACAGAAAAATATGAGGATTTAATCAAGAAAGAATCTCATATTTGTGGCAGGAAATAAAGAAGGAAAACGAGGTTTCTAATGAAAAGTTAAGTATTAAGGTTCAAATGATTAACAGGTCTCAAAATCACTGATAGCAATTTAAGAGGAAGAGCTATAAATAATTTCATATCCAAATCAATCTGAACTATATACGAGATGTTTGCAGGGAACTTCAAATTGATTTATTCATTAGAAAAACATTAAATGAAAACACAATAAAATATAGTAAATTGGGTTGAAGAACACATAGCTACAAACTGGCAGGATTCAAAATCTCGTCTGTAATGTATATTATGATGGATTGGAAAACTGTTAATACAATCATCTCTCTCCCAAAAATCCAAAGCCCTTTCTTAGTCTTTAGAAAATACATTTATACATCTTCATCAAAATTTTCTCGTTGGTGACTAACCAACTTCCTAATATTACGGTTACATATAAGAATAATGTCAACCGTTTACATTGCCCTTTCTAATTTCTAATGATAAAAACATTAAAAAAAATGTTTTTACGCTTGTGTTGATGAAATTCCTTTCTCTGCTTCAAGACACTGAACACACTTCCCCAAAAATTTCACAAAATCTCTGGGAGCATCTGGTATCTCATTTGTTTCAAACATAAAAAATCTTTTCTGTAATTCAGGAAAACAATTTTCTATCATCTTCTCTGTGAACTTAATAGTTTGCAACTTTAACTTCGGTGTGACCATCCATTTGTTGATTTCTGCTATATTGATTAATGTAACTTTTTAAATCTCTATCTTCATTTCCTCCGGCTCTTCTTTGAAACTTAGCTGGTGCTTGGAAATATTAATCTCACCTAATAATCCAGGACAGTCATCTGTTCCGATATTCAATGAAGTTCTTTCTAAGAGATCAAAAATTCCCTGGAAATCATCATTGATGTCTCTGGTTAATCTTTTATATTTGGCCAGGCCTACTTCCCACACTTTAAGTATTATGTCCCCTTTAACCTGTTCAGAAATGGATAATTTTTTAATCCTTCGGACTTCTTCCTTTGTTGAGAGGGCTACTGCCTTTTGGAAAGTCATTCTAGCCGCTCTCGCTTCCCTTTCCTTTTGGAAAACATTCTCCAAGGATTTATTTGTCTCTTGAAAATAATTCTGGATTACTTCTAGATTCAAAAACACTTTTTGTTGTTCGTCCTCTATTTTTAAATATATCCCCAATGCTTGTGTCCTGAAAATTTCATGTTCTACTACTTGGTTAGTAATAGAACTAATTTTATCTTGTAACTGTTTATTCTCTTCTCCCAGCTTTTGGACCTGTGCCTGAGTGACTTGTATTATCTATTTTGCCTCCTCTAAGTCTTTTTTCATTTTCTGAATTTCTTGCATATCTTTTAGTCTAGCTTGTTCTAGACCCTTTTGTATTCCCCAACTGATATTTCTCTCAGTTTCTTTTAATTTGTCCTATAACTGAATTATTGTTTGGTCTTTTTGTTCGAGCATGGTTGTTAAGATGCCAACAGAATATATATTTGTTGATCCTATAGCACCCATCGTACCTGCTAACTCCATAGAAAATTCTCCATCCTTAAGCTTCTTTCCATCTATAATGACCCTATGTTTTTTAATCATTCCCTCTCCTCTTGGGTGGATTTCCTGTTTCAAGATTGCTCTTCTATTTTTACTAAAAAAATAATCTGATGGAGGGATTTCATCCCTTGAAATTGGCTCTAGGTCATTGACATACAGAGCTCCTTCATGGGGGGTTCCATAAGTTGACTGCAATGGGGTTAAGGAAGTGATAGGACTACCGAGCTCTGTTGATGTTGTTCCTCCTATCTTTTCTGGAATATCCTTAATGATTTCTAGAGTTGTTTCCAACTTTTTTCCCTTCTTTGTCTCTGATTCTTTTGTTTGAGAACCCTCTGTGTCTTGGGAAGGTATCTCAATATCCTTCATCTTGCCTTTGGTATTTTCTTTATCCTGTGTATTATTTTCAAACCCTGGAGGGGGCCCTTCCTGTTCTGGAGGTTGGGTCGAAACTTCACCCTGCAAACTCTTGGGCAGGCAACTTCGCCTATGGCTATGAAAAGACGTGAATCCAGTCTATGAGTGAGGTGGCATGGCCTGTACTATGTTCATTACTTCTTCATAGGATTTAACATCCTTAAATACATCATCATAAATAGATGTTTCATGTTCATACGCCTTTAGATTACAATGTATAAAATGCCTACTTATTACTTGGTAGGGGTCATACTTTCTTTGCTCAATATCTACTAATTTCACTTCTTCTAATGATTCAGTCTCTACCTTAGAATGGCCTAAATTTAATAAAGAAAATTTCCCAGTACGAACAGGAAAGATGGCCATGACTTCTCTGAGTTTCTTTTAATTCTAATCCAACACCACCCTTTACTATCTAATGGGCTACCTCCCTGCACACCAATCTGTCCAATAGGAATTTAGGGAGTGCATGAGGGAGAATGGAACAACTGTAAACCCTAATGTAGGAAAAATTCTCCTCAATAAACCAATCGACAATTTCTTTAAGATTTTCTGTGATTGCATCAGAAATGCGAGGGGTTTCGCATCCAAAAAATATTCTATGCATCGGAATTATAATAAAATAACAAACCTCATAAAATGCATCTTTAGCATTTTCTTCCCAAAGGACCGAGTGATATTTATGAATCGGTTTTGGACAGGAAATGTTCCAACTCCAATTCATTAATGGAAAAGGAGTCACGTAATAGATTGCATCCATAATGTATGCAGACATATAAAAGGTTGTTGGTTGTCCCTTTGATTTTGCTGCTTTGTAGTTTAAGATTTCTTGTGTTAGTTTATCTGACAAAATCTCATGCCAGTTAAAACCATTTCCTTCTAAATCTTCTTCTAAAAAAGGCACCCAATCTGCATGAAAATGGCTGGGATCTTTTCTCCCGAAAAGTCTACATAACATTATGGCTACATATACCATGTATTCATTCAAGGATGTTGTAGCATAAATCCCATGGGAATCAGCTCTAAATGTTTCTGGACACCTCGCCCATTCTTTAATCATATCAGGATATGTCCGGTCTGCCTCAATACATTCTTTTCTCTGAAACTCTGCTAAAAATTCAACATTAAAAATATGTTTAGGATTTGGCGAGAGTTTATACATTACTTGTATGTGTTCTGGCCTGAATGAGCCGACGATAGTTCCTTGGTCGTTTAAAATGATCCTCGTTGGGATATCGACCTTTTCCAGAGCCCAGCTGATCATATCAGTGTATGCCACCCAGCGATCTTATGAAGCTCTGACTCAGCTATGTCCCGGCAATGATTTTCAGAATCAGGATGAGCATTCTCAAGCTCATATTCCAAAAATTCAGAGATTTGAGTCCAATATTTAATGGAGTCTATAGCGTGTGGAGTGGTGTCGGAGATGATATCTTCTTTCTGTGTGTCTTCGTTCTTCTTCGGTGCCTTTTTGGGTGCCATGAATTTGCGTTTAATTCAAAACCTGTCACAGAAAATGGATAAACAAGCTCAGCTTAAAATGAAAACACAAACATTTGAATGTTCATTTGTAATACATTTAAAAGTGACAAGATTGACACAACTGTCATGAATTTAAGGCTTTTAATGCGGAAGATATATTTTTGAGATATGCATTTAATGTCCATATTTAGGTGCCTTTGGGTTTTTAAAGAAAACGAGACACTTACTTAATCGAAAAGAAAAACATGAATGAACACTTAAAGAATGATTACCATTAATCTTGTTTTGAAAACAAAAGGTTAATTAGTGCTAACCATAGATTAAAGCTGAAAACTTTGCTTTTTGGGATTTCGGAAATCATGATGTCGAGAGGTATGTCGACGATGAAATCCGATTTCCAAAATTGCGAAGTCGCAAAATCACGACCTTTTAATTAAGACTTAAAACGTTTTTACCAAATTAATTAATTGAGATTAAACGTTTTCGGGATTTCGGGGGTAATGATGTCAATAAGTGTGTTATCAATACAATCCGATCTCCGAAATCGTGAAATCGCGACGGTTTTATTTTTAAAAACATGACTTAACTCATCTTAATTAACTAACTAATCACGATTAAGGCCAAAACAGAATTAGTTTGATTTAATGCGAACTGTGGATCGGGGTTTCGTGATTCGAGATTTTGGGAAACATGATGACAGGAGATGTGATCTCACTAAACCGCGAATCCCGAAATCGCGACATGATTATCTTAACCCTTAACCTTTCTTCTAAGAGAATTAATTAATCCATATTTTAATTAAGACTTCAACGTTTTGGGAAATCAGGTATCGGGATTTCTCGATTCAATTTGCATCGAAAAATTTGTTTGTAGAAAACCCCGAATCCCGAAAATTCTTTAAGCTTAATTTTAAAATCGCTAGTTTTAAAAATTAACACGATTTAAATAATTTCAAATAAAAAGCGTTGGGAGTCTTATAATTTTTGTAAGCCTTTTTGCCTTTTATTATCCGAATAATTAAAAACTTTAAGAAAAAGGTATCGTGTGCTTAGGATTGATAACGAAACTTGTGTTTTGTGAAAAGCCGAAACCCGAAAAAGAAAAATTTAGGCCTTAGGGATAAAAATTTAAGAACTGTTTCAACATAGGCTCCAACTGGGGACCTCATCTCTTTGTGGGATGAGGAGAACATGTAGAATTAGTGCCTTCATTGGGTTAATGGTGTCAAGGGTTTATCAGTGATGAAACTGCTAAGGGAGAGGAAAAAGAGAAAAAAGAGATTTCATTTCAACTTCTGAAAATCTTTTCAAAATTTCTTATTTCTTTTAAACTCAGTTGTAGTATTCTTCATAATATTCTCCTTCTCGTCTGAAATTAAGTTAATATTAAGATGATTAAAACAATCTTAGGAAACTCAACAGATTTGTGACTTTCGACTTGCATCAATCAAAACAAAACTTATATTTTTAAATGGGGGGCTCTATCTAGACTTGGGATGAAGATCCAGTTTCGAAAAAACTGGTAACTAGAATAGAGTGGTAGATAAGTATGATAACCTTACAGATACCTCAGATATTGCTTCACTGCCAGTGGGCCTGTTCAGTACCCCGGTGAAGTTATCTGTCCCTCTTTTTCCGAATTTCCTTTCACCGCTTCGAGTGCTAATTATATATTTATACTCGGATATCGCTTCACTGCCAGCGGGCCTATTCAATACCCTGGTGAAGTTATCTATTTATTTTATATTAGACGAGGGCAATCATTTAGATGAATTTCCTTTTATCGTCTTTGGGACTAGATGGGGGCAATCAAATATGAATTTCCTTTCACCATCTGTCTTATATTTAGCTTATAAATACGAAGTGGGGGAAATCAATGATACTTAAAATATCAGGGGTGGTTATCTGTGTAAAAATTTACAAATAGAGGTTTTTCAACCTGTTTTGGTTACTCTAGACCAATCTTTTCTCAAATTTCAAAACACCTTAGTCTGCAGAGAAAAAAGGGGAAGATTATTTTCAGGGGTTTTCTTTTGAGAATGCTTAAATCCTCAGACAAACTGTTAATAAACCTAAGAGAGTTAGAATCAACCTAAGCATAACCACTTTTAGTCAGAGAATAAGAACTATGAGGAATGGTCTTACTGATATAGAACTATTTTTCGACTTCAAAAGTTAAGACATAATCTCGCCTACCTCTATGGGAAACCCGAAAAAGCATAAGACAAAACTGAGGGTATAAAAAGGAGACGTCCAACAATCTGTAAGTCAGAAAACATAGGTTTTAAATTAAAAATAACCCTTTGGACTCTTCTCATAAAGATTTTTACTTTGATTGCCTTTAAACTTATTCTAGGTGAATCCCTTAAGGTGTAAGTATTGAAAACGCTTTTATTTACCTATCAGCTTACGGGATAAGCAACACATTTTTTTTTTTTTAATAGAAAATCAAAAACTTAACTAATTTTATTTTATTTTTATTTATTTACAAAATGAAAATAGACTTTCTAAAGAAAATTATGAAAAAAAAAAAAACGGTATATACAATGGAAATTTCTGGAAATTTATTATTTCATATAATATTTTAAAAAACGCCCATTGACAGGGGCATTCAATATTTTACCATCCAAATTTTCAAGCAAAAATGAATTTTTTCCTTCAGGAGATGCTACCTTAAATGGTCCGTACCAAATGTGATCAAATTTACCATTTTTTCCCGAATCCTCTTTTCGAGCATCCCATCTCAAAACCAAATCCCTGGGGAGAAAGTTTCTGTCCTTGGCTTTACGATCAAATAATACCTTCATGTCATCCTGGTACTTTTGCAACTTTTCATCCACTATCGCCCTGTGTTGTTGAACTTCAATCAGCTGATTTGTCCTTCTTGTGAGAGGATTCGGCTCTTCCTTCTCGTCTTGCCATAGTTTCATTACAGGAAGTGCTAGGTTTATAGGCAACACTACATATGTTCCATATACCATTTGGAAGGGAGAAGTACCGATAGACTTTTTTGTGCCTATCCGATTTTCCCACAGAGCGTATTTTAAATGAAAATGCCAAGACTTTTTATTTTCGTTTAACACTTTCTTGATTATACTGATTAAGCTCTTGTTTGAAGATTCTGCCAGACCATTTCCCTGAGGATAGTATGTTGTGGAGTGACCCAACACAATATTATATTTCTGGCAAAAGATGACTATAGCCATAGACTTAAAAGCCTGCGTATTGTCTGTGACTATCTTTCTGGGACAGTCGAACCTGGACAAAATATTTTCTTCTAAGAAGTCTATAACCACAGAATCAGTAGTCTTTCTTATTGGGATAGCTTCCACCCATTTGGTGAAGTAGTCTGTAGCGGTCAGGATCCATCTGTGTTGAGCACTAGAATGAGGATTAATTTCACCTATGAAATCTAGTCCCCATTGCTGAAAAGGAGCTTCCGTCTTGACTGGGATAGATGGCATCGCTGGGAGTTTATGTTTTCCTGCAAAAAATTGGCAAGGCCTGCAAGCTCGTACCTTAGCATTGACATCTGGGAAAAGTTTCGGCCACTAATAACCAGCCCTCCGGATTTTATATGTCGTAGCTCTCCAGGCATGGTGTCCTCCACATACTCCTTCATAAAATTGACTTATAACTTCTTCTATTTCCGACTCGACCAAACAGACCAAGAGGAAGCCAAGTGGGTCTTTCCAATATAATCGGTTTTCAGAAATACAGTATTTTATTGCATGCATCTTTAGCATTCTAGATTTGGATGGAGACAAGTCACTTGGACATTTAAATGTTAGTAAGTATGTTACTATGTTCTTGTACCAATTTGATGACGCGAATTTCTCCTCGATTCGATTTTCAGCTATTTGGTCCTCAAGTTCATTCACATCTACCCACTCTTCCTTCTCTTGAGAGTCGTTTATCCCAAGAGCTCTGAAATTGGATTCAGCTAAAATTTTAGCTAAGCCTTGACCCTTTACTAATTTTGTCGGTTTAACCTCCAAGTCGAACTCTTGAATTTTGGCAAGCCATCTTCCTCTTTTTCCATCACTGTCTGCTTGAACCAAAATATCTTTTACAGAGCTAGTGGGTACATATGCAATCACCTTAGAATGTAAAACATAAGTTCTGAAAGCTTTTAATGCTTTTACCATAGCATATGCTTGTTTTCCATTATATTATATTTGAGTTCGGCATCTCAGAGACTTTTGCTAAAGAAGGCTATCGGTTGCTCGAAACCTTCTTCATTCTTCTGAAGGAGTACAGCAGCGAGCGTGTGTTCAGAGGCAAATGAAAAAATAAGAAAATCTTTGAGATAATACGGGCTCGCTAGTACCAGTGCCTCACTTATAACCTTCTTGATATGGGAAAAGGATGCTTTAGCTTCTGCTGTCCATTTTACTTCATTGTTTTTCTTGAGCATATCTGTAATCAATTTCACAATTTCAACAAAGTTAGGAATAAATCTTCTCAAAAAATTTATTTTTCCTAAGAATGACTGAATTTCTTTCACATTCCTAGGAATAGCTATTGTATCTATAGCTTCTACTCTTTTAGGGTCAATTCTAATTCCATATCGAGATATGATGTGACCCAACAGCTTGCCTTCTTGCATAGCGAAGTGAGACTTCTTAGGATTTAAGGATAGACCAAACCTGCGACATTTTTCAAATGTCTGTTTGAGATGAATCAGATGGTCTTCATCTGATTTAGAAAAAATAGTAAGGTCATCCAAATAGATGACTACAAATTTGTCTCGTTCGCCAACGAAAGCAATATCCATTGCACGTTGAAAAGTAGCACTTGCATTCATCAATCCAAACGGCATTTTATCGTACATAAATGTCCACCAAGGAGTAGTAAAGGCAGTTTTTTCTTTATCAAGATCACTGATGGAAATTTGATTGTAACCTGAAAATTTGTCAATCATTGACATCCTATTAGCTCCTACTACTTTTTCTAGAACATGATCCATTTTAGGTAGGGGATAATTATCTTTGAGAGAAGATTTATTAAGATTTCTAAAATCGACACACAGTCTAATTTCCCCGTTTTTCTTTCTAACCGGGACCAGATTGGCTACCCAATCAGAATATCTTAGTGGCACGATTATCTTAGCATCAAGGAGTTTTTTGACTTCTCGTTCGATAACAGGTAATAAAATGGGGTTAATTTGTTGGAGTTTTTGTTTAAAAGGTTTGACACCAGGTTTCAGGGGTATCTTATGTTCGATCACAGAAGTGTCATATGTTTTCAGTTCTTCATACGACCATGCGAAAACGTCTTTGTATTTTCTTAACAACTCCGTGTATTTATTTTTATTTTCTGTAGATAGATATTTGGATAGTTTTACCATTCGAGGGTTTTCTTTAGTTCCTATGTTACAATCTTCAACCTTCTCTGGTTGGGGTTGTAGGGTAGTTTTTGAAGGGATATCATCTTGATTAAATAGTCTTTCCAAGGGAATTAGACCCTTGGGAATCTGAATGTTCTTGAGAATGAGCATTCAGTGATTTGCAATTTTATCGTGAAACTCTTTAGAATCCTCCCCCTCCTGCATGATCCAAATGGGATCATTTTGATTTTCTTGATCAGTATGTGTTTCTGCAAATTCATCTAATGATTCTAGAAACTTTCGAAGTTGCTCATCATCCTCAAAGACCTGTCAATGTTGTATGTTATTTGGTATCGAAGGGCAATGTCTCATTTGTATGTGATACTTTAATTTAAAAGCAGTTGGGGGTGTGAAAGTTGATGCCGCTTTGGCTAAAGCATCATCCTGCTGATTTTCAGACCTAGGGATGAAATGAATATTCACAGAGGAGAAGAAGTACTTGATTAAATCCTAGACACAGTTCCTATAGGACCGTAATCTAGGATGCTTGGCCTGGTACTCCCGATTCACCTGTTTTATAATTAACTCGATGTCACCAAAGACTTCGAGTTTCTTTATTTTCATCCTCCTAGCAGCTTCGAATCCTAGGACTAAAGCTTCATACTCGCATACATTGTTTGTACAATCCACATTCCACTGAAGCCTATATGAAAAGGGGATTATGAATTGATCATCGGGATCCACAAGGAGTGCTCCTGCTCCGGCTCCAAGGAAAGACGAGGCACCATCAAAATACATTTTCCATACACCAGTGTTATATACATTTTTTTCTATTTCTTTTTTTTCAGTTTTTTCTTCTATACAATTTTCATCTATATCTACTTAAAAATCATCATCAATAGATAATATACAATTTCCTAAGTCTTGGTCAGCAATATAAACTGGATGATTGTTTGGGTTGTGTGGATCACCTACTGTAAATGCCAACCTAGTCTCTCTGTAAAGACGCATGTATTGTCCACCGAAAACTGGAATTGTAGTGTATGTCATATCCAGTTGGAGAGATCCTCCAAGTTTGGCACCCCATGACCTGGATAATAGCATACCATACTTTGGAGGGATGTCAGCTACCACTACATCCATAAGAATACTTTTAGCAGGTATTTGAGCCAAACCTACCACTAGGTATTTAATCATACCTATGCATTTGACTTTCCTTGAATCAAAAGAATATAAGTCACCATAGGGCCTTTTGATTTCAAGACCAAGTTTTTCCATAATTTCCTTTGGCATCACATTGTAGGAAGCTCTGAAATCCAACATACAGTTATGGAGAAGGTGGTCAAACAAGGTTAACGTAATATAAAAGGGGACCACAGTGTCTCTTGCACCTTCAAAGTGTGGACCAAAGACTATGTTTGGTTTGTCATCTTCTAAGTTGATGACGTCGGCCTGGCTTTCGTCTTCGGAAAAGTTAATCATCTTGGCGATTTGTTTTCTATATATGGGATTTTTAGCTAATTCAACAAGGGGAATAGGGATTTTGATTTTATTTATTTCGTTTTCCAAATTAAAATTTTCTAGAGCCTTGTCGTTTTCTATGTTCGAGGCCTCCATTCCTTTCTTTTCAACTTTTCGTTGTGATGTGGACTTGTTTTCATTTATAGGAGCTTGTGTCTTCACAAGGTGCGTATCCGCTGTGTTTTTTTTCACAGGCTGTTTATCAGCAACTTTTGGAGTTGCCTCATCGGTTTCGTTTCTTGGCAAAATCTTTTTTGTCGAAACAGTTGGTAGACCTTTGTTCCTTGGTCTTAAATTATATTTTCCCTGTAGTTCAGCTATGATATCATCTACGATATCTTAATATGTGAAATCTTCAGACATATTATTGCTAACATTTTCTTCCGATGTAATTTCTTTACTTAAGGATCTTTCGTAATCTTGTCTCAATAAATAAGGTGATTTGTTATCATCGCCAAGATTATTAATATCTTCATCGTTCTCTTCAAAATCTCTTAGATCTTTCTCTCCAATGAAATTTTCATTTTTGAAGGGTGTTGGAATTTTTTTATCTTCATTTTTAATTATTTTCTGTGATCCCTGAGGATCCGGATTTCTTCTAAAATCTTTCCTGGGGAAATTATCTCTTTTTTATTTCTCTAGTTCCATTTTTGAGATCTTGTTTGAAAGTTCTCGAATTACCCTAGCCATCTCGTCTATTCTATCTCCTAAGGATTTCCCCGATCCTGAAGGTCCACCTTGTTCTTTGAATTTCCTATTTTCTTTGTTTCTAGTTTCTATTTTTTCTTTTAATTTCCCTGATGCCATCATGTTTGATTCAATCTCAAGGGCATCATCCTGCATTTTTGTGAGATCTTTTGATCTCCTTTCTCTCAATAATAAGGCGAAGTCGGGATCAAAATCACCAGCAAAAGTCACTTTTGCTGCGGGTTGTGAAGGTTTAACCTCAACCGGGATTTTATTATACAACTTGTTGAACCTTTGTGTGAATTCTATAACTGATTTAGAGTTTTTCTTTCTAAGGGATCCAAATTCAGTCAAGTAGTAGAGGTGGTCTTTCCTCTCTCCCCATTGTCTAATAAAAGCGCTTTCAAGCTCTTCATAAGATCTTAAAGATCCAGCTGCTAAGGATCAGAACTAGGTCCTCACCTGTCCTTCGAAAGTTTGAACGAGGAGTCTAGAATAGACATCTTCGTGTTCTATTCCAAGGATGTTAGAAAATTGGTCAAAAAAGTTTATATGTTCTTGGGCAGTCAGATCCCCTTCCCCTGTAAATTTCGGAAGACTTTTCATATAATTCTCGGGGAGATCATGAAGAGGAACAGGAAGAACAAGGAGAGCATATCTCGCAGCTACTTTAGCAAAGATTCCAGGAAGTGGTACTTGACCACCTCCTGTTCCTTCAGGGGCACCACCTCCAGCTCCAACACCTCCTTGTGCAACCATGCTTAGATTTGAGGTTGAAGCTCAGAATGTGTGAGGAGAAGATTCTCGAAAATCTGGGGAGGAAACTTCAGGAAATGAGAACGTATCATATGAGAGGGGAAGTGAAAGAGATATTTCAAGAGTTTCTGAAACGTTTAACTACGTAAAGTCAGGCTGACATATAGTATATGTGGGTAAAAAGACTTGTTTAAGTGATTTTCGTGATTTTAAAATTTTTTCTGGATCAGAGACTGGCGAGGTCTGCTTGTTGTCCAGGTTTTTTCTGGTGTTCTTTCGGCTAATAGCCAGTTTAGTTATCGTGGAGTCACTAAGTGAAAAATATTAGTAGCCTTAGAAGGTTTTCTATCCTTGTTCACTATCAAAAACAGAAAATGTCAATGTCATTCTTCCTAGGGAAAAGATTCGTTTCTTCGTTCCCCGGCAACGATGCCAAAAAGATGTTGTTCCTGAGTTTATACTTTAAGGCTGTAAAGTATACCATCAAGGCATCCGTAAATGTTTAAAGGAATAACTTGAGGATAAGAATTGAAAAGGAAGAGTGAAGCAGAATTAGTTTCTCAACTATCTCTATCTAGCTTCCTATTGTTCTTGGATGCTAATATCTCTCTCAATAGCATCCCATGAACGTTCTAATTCGACCCGGTTAGTTGTTGTTTGTAGGATGGTATTAAATAGGTTCAAAGCAATACTGGTTTGATCTTGAAGGCTAGGTTCAATGTTCGGTTGTCTGCTACTTGGAATAGTCATGGAGGATAAGATTTTATTTAATCGTGAAAGAATTTAATCAAATGTTACTTCAAACTTTTAAGAGATGAGAATAAGAAAAACAATTTTGAAATTTGAAACACTAACATAAATACATTCAAGGCCATTTCCTGGATTTGCAACAATTTTAGAATTATAAAATAACAAAGAAGTACTACAGAAAAATATGACGCTTTAATCAAGAAAGAATCTCATATTTGTGACAGGTAATAAAGAAGGAAAACGAGGTTTCTAATGAAAAGTTAAGTATTAAGGTTCAAATGATTAACAGGTCTTAAAATCACTGATAGCAATTTCAGAGGAAAAGCTGTAAATAATTTCATATCCAAATCAATCTGAACTATATACGAGATGTTTGCAGGAAACTTCAAATTGATTTATTCATTAGAAAAACATTAAACGAAAACACAATAAAATATAGTAAATTGGGTTGAAGAAAACATAGCTACAAATTGGCAGGATTCAGAATCTCGTCTGTAATGTATATTATGATGGATTGGAAAACTATTAATACAATTGGCTGTCTCCCAAAAATCCAAAGCCCTTTCTCNGAAAATACATTTATACATCTTCATCAAAATTTTCTCGTTGGTGACTAACCAACTTCCTAATATTACGGTTACATATAAGAATAATGTCAACCGTTTACATTTCCCTTTCTAATTTCTAATGATAAAAACATTAAAAAAAAAGTTTTTACGCTTGTGTTGATGAACTTCCTTTCTCCGCTTCAAGACATTGAACACACTTCCCCAAAAATTTCACAAAAGCTCTGGGAGCATCTGGTATCTCATTTGTTTCAAACATAAAAAATCTTTTCTGTAATTCAGGCAAACGATTTTCTATCATCTTCTCTGTGAACTTAATAGTTTCCAACTTTAAGTTCGGTGTGACCATCCATTTGTTGATTTCTGTGATATTGATTAATTTAATTTTTGAAATCTCTATCTTCATTTCCTCCAGCTTCCCAAACTTTAAGTATTATGTCCCCTTTAACCTGTTTAGAAATGGATAATTTCTTAATCCTTCCGACTTCTTCCTTTGTTGAGAGGGCTACTGCCTTTTGGAAAGTCGTTCTAGCCGCTTTCGCTTCCCTTTCCTTCTGGAAAACATTCTCCAAGGATTTATTTGTCTCTTGAGAATAATTCTGGACTACTTCCAAATTCAAAAACACTTTTTGTTGTTCTTCCTCTATTTTCAAATATATCCCCAATGCTTGTGTTCTGAAAATTTCAAGTTCTACTACTTGGTTAGTAATAGAACTAATTTTATCTTGTAATTGTTTATTCTCTTCTCCCATCTTTTGGACTTGTGCCTGAGTGACCTGTATTATCTGTTTTTCCTCCTCTAAGTCTTTTTTCATTTTTTGAATTTCTTGCATATCTTTTAGTCTAGCTTGTTCTAGACCCTTTTGTATTCCCCAACTGATATTTCTCTCAGTTTCTTTTAATTTGTCCTGTAACTGAATTATTGTTTGGTCTTTTTGTTCGAGCATGGTTGTTAAGCTACCAACAGAATATATATTTGTTGATGTTATAGCACCCATCGTACCTGCTAACTCCGTAGTAAATTCTCCATTCTTAAGCTTCTTTCCATCTATAATGAACCTATGTTTTTTAATCATTCCCTCTCCTCTTGGGTGGATTTCCTATTTCAATATTTCTCTTCTCTTTTTACTGAAAAAATAATCTGATGGAGGGATTTCATCCCTTGAAATTGGCTCTAGGTCACTGACATACAGATCTCCTTCATGGGGGGTTTCATAAGTTGACTGCAATGGGGTTAAGGAAGTGATAGGACTACCGAGCTCTATTGATGTTGTTCCTCCTGTCTTTTCTAGAACATCCTTAATGATTTATGGAGTTTTTTCCAGCTCTTTTCCCTTCTTTGTCTCTAATTCTTTTGTTTGAGAACCCTCTGTGTCTTGGGAAGGTATCTCAGTATCCTTCATCTTGCCTTTGGTATTTTCTTTATCCTGTGTATTATTTTCAAACCCTAGAGGGGGCCTTTCCTATTCTGGAGGTGGGGTCGAAACTTCACCCTGCAAACTCTTGGGTAGGCAACTTCGCCTATGGCTCTGAAAAGACACGAATCTGGTCTGTGAGTCAGGTGGCATGGCTTGTACTATGTTCAGTACTTCTTCATAAGATTTAACATCCTTAAATGCATCATCATAAATAGATGTTTCGTGTTCATACACCTTTAGATTACAATGTATAAATGCCTAATTATTACTTGGTAGGGGTCATACTTTATGTGCTCAATATCTACTAATTTCACTTCTTCTAATGATTCAGCCTCTACCTTAGAATGGCCTAAATTTAATAAAGAAAATTTCCCAATATGAACAGGAAAAGATGGCCATGACTTCTTCTAAGATGTTTTTAATTCTAATCCAACACTGCCCTTTACTATCTCATGGGCTACCTCCCTGCACACCAATCTGTCTGATAGGAATTTAGGGAGTGCATGAGGGGGAATTGAACAATCGCAAACCCTAATGTAGGAAAATTTCTCCTCAATAAACCAATCGACAATTGCTTTAAGATTTTTTGTGATTGCATCAGAAATGCGAGGGGGTTCGCATCCAAAAAGTATTCTATGCATCCGAATTATAATAAAATGACAAACCTCATAAAATGCATCGTTAGAGTTTTCTTCCCCAAGGGCCAAGTGATATTTATGAATGGGTTCTAGACAGGAAATGTTACAACTCCAATTCATTAATGGAAAAGGAGTCATGTAACAGATTGCATCCATAATGTATGCAGACATATAAAAGGCTGCTGGTTGTCCCTTTGATTCTGCTGCTTTGTAGTTTAAGATTTCCTGTGTTAGGTTATCTGACAAAATCTTACGCCAACTAAAACCATTTCCTTCTAAAGCTTCTTCTAAAAAGGGCACCCAATCTGCATGAAAATGGCAGGGATCTTTTCTCCCGTAAAGTCTACATAACATTATGGCTACATATACCATTTATTCATTCAAGGATGATGTAGCATAAATCCCATGGGAATCAGCTCTAAACTTTGCTGGACACCTCGCCCATTCTCTAATCATATCAGGATATGTCCGGTCTGCCTCAATACATTCTTTTCTTTGAAACTCTACTAAAAATTCAGCATTAAAAGTATGTTTAGGATTTGGCGAGGGTTTATACATTAGTTGTATGTGTTCTAGCCTGAATGAGCTGACGATAGCTCCTTGGACATTTAAAATTCTCCTCGTTGGGATATCGACATTTTCCAGAGCCCAGATGTTCATATCAGTGTATGCCACGAGCCGTGGGCGCGCAACGATCTTTTGAAGCTCTGACTTAGCTATGTCTAGGCAATGATTTTCAGAATCAGGATGAGCATTCTCAAGCTCATATTCCAGCAATTAGGAGATTTGAGTCCAAGATTTAATGGAGTCTATAACGTGTGGAGTGGTGTTAGAGATGATATCTCCTTCTTGTGTGTCTTCGTTCTTCTTCGGTGCCTTTTTGGGTGCCATGACTTTGCATTTAATTGAAAACCTGTCACATAAAATGGATAAACGAGCTCAGCTTAAAATGAAAACACAGACATTTGAATGTTCATTTGGAATATATTTAAAAGTGACAAGATTGACACAACTGTCAAGAATTTAAGGCTTTTAATGTGGAAGATATATTTCTGAGATACGCATTTAATGTCCGTATTTAGGCGCCTTCGAATTTTTAAAGAAAACGAGACACTTACTTAATCTAAAAGAAAAACATGAATGAACACTTAAAGAATGATTACCATTAATCATGTTTTGAATACAAAAGGTTAATTAGTGCTAACCATAGATTAAAGATGAAAACTTTGCTTTTCGGGATTTCGGAAATCATGATGTCGAGAGGTATGTCGTCGATGAAATCCGATTTTTGAAATTATGAAATCGTGATTTTTTAATTAAGACTTAAAATTTTTTTAGAAAATTAATTAATTGAGATTAAACGTTTTCGGGATTTCGGGGGTAATGATGTTGAGAAGTGTGTTATCAATAAAATCCGATCTCTGAAATCGCGAAATCGCGAAGGTTTTATTTTAAAAACAGGACTTAACTCATCTTAATTAACTAACTAATCACGATTAAGGCCAAAACATAATTAGTTTGATTTAATGCGAACTGTGGATCGGGGTTTCGTGATTCGGGAATTCGGGAAACATGATGACAGGAGATGTGATTTCACTGAACAACAAATCCCGAAATTGCGACATGATTATCTTAACCCTTAACCTTTCTTATAAGAGAATTAATTAATCCGTGTTTTAATTAAGACTTCAACGTTTCGGGAAATCGGGGATTGGGATTTCGCGATTTGATTTGCATCGAAAAACTTGTTTGTAGCAAACCCCGAATCTTGAAAATTATTTAAGCTTAATTTTAAAATCGCTAGTTTTAAAATTTAACACGATTTAAATAATTTTAAATCAAAAGCATTGGGAGTCTTATAATTTTTGTAAGCCTTTTTGCCTTTTATTATCCGAATAATTAAAAACTTTAAGAAAAAGGTATCGTGTGCTTAGGATTGATAACGAAACTCGTGTTTTGTGAAAAGCCGAAACCCGAAAAAGAAAAATTTAGGCCTTAGGGATAAAAATTTAACTGTTTCAACAATTGGTATGATTTTGGTTCAGGAGGATCATGAGCTCCACGAGAATGTCATATACTATCTTAGTCGAAACTTAGTTGATCCTAAGCTCAAATATTCTCATGTTCAAAAGCTAGATTTGGCTGTCGTCCACCCAATCCAACGATTACGCCATTATATATTGCTTTGAAAAACTATTGTGGTTGACGATGTCATTCGATTTCAATATGTCCTTACCAGGCGTATCATAAAGGGAAAACACAATAAATGGATTGATGTTTTGCAAGAATTCGATCTCGATTGATGTTTTGCAAGAATTCGATCTCGATCTCGATATCCAACTTCCCATGATTGGACGAGGATGTTATTCATGTTGATTCTTTTGCGTATGAACACATTTTCCTTGTCTCGTCGTCTAACCTTTGGTATGAAGATATTGTTCTCTATATTCAAACTTTGAAGTTCCCTCAGCATCTCTTGCAAGATGAACGACGTTGTGTACGATACCAACCTAAGAATTACCTTATCATCGACAACACTCTATATCGTTGAGGAATATACAATATATTGCATCTTTGTTTAAATCACGAAGAAGCCGAGTCAGTTCTAAATTATTGCCACAATGGGGCTTGTGGTGGTCATCTATTCGATCTTGCGACAGCCCAGAAAATTTTGCGAGCTGGTAATTTATGGTTTTTTATCTTTAAAGATTGTGTTGAATCGGTTAAGAAGTGTCACCCCTGCTAGTTTTTCACTTGGAAAATGTGCTCGCACCCAGCCCCCCTCCATCCAGTCATTACCGTCGGTCCCTTCACCAAGTGGGGGGTGTATTTTTTGGATTGCAACCCAACATCAGCTAGGGGGCATCAACACATTATCGTGGTTGTATACTACTTTACTAAGTGGGTTGGGGCCATTCCTACAGTTAAATCCAACGAGAGGACTGCCCCCTCCTTCGTATTCAATCAAATTATCGCGAGGTTCGAAATCCCGAGTGAGATTGTCACTGATCATGGCAGTCACTTTAAGAATTAAATGATGGAAGATATAGCATCCAAGATAGGTTTTAAGCATGGCCATTCTTCCCCTTACTACCCCCAGGAAAATGGACAGGTAGAAGCCGTCAAGAAGTCTCTCAAGACCATTTTGCAGAAAATTGTCAGCTAGAACAAATATGGTTGAGATATTATGCTATATCCCGTACTTTGGGCATACCGACCCTCGATCAAGACTGCCACTGGATTTTCCCCTTTCCAGTTAGTACATGATGTGGATTTGATCTTACCTATTGAATACAAAATTTCTTCTCTTATATTGGCAATCGTACTCCTCCCTGACACTTTCGATCTCAAGCGACGCCTCATACACATAGAGAGCCTTCCGATATATGGCTATCAAAGCAAATAAAAGACGTGTCAAGGTCCAATATGATAAGTTTGTCTGTCCTCAGTTTTATGTTGAGGGTGACTTGGTCCTTTTATATCATCAAGACAAAGAACTCCTCAGGGCAAGAAAGTTCAAACCCATGTGGCACGATCCCTATATCGTGTGACTTGTCTTAGAAAAAGGAGCCTATGAATTAGAATATTATGAAGGGAACATGTTGGTCGATTCCAGGAATGGGCTCTACTTGAAAATGTATTACTCTTGAGCCCCAAGCTTGGGTGTAACTCTTTGTATACTAATGTAATTTAGTGTATATATATTTTCCCTTTATTTTTGTCTTCAACTTGCTTATCGAGTTTTCCCTTGGTTGGCAGATGTTAACAGAGTCTTCAGTATACTTAGGATTCACAGACGAAGCCAGTCATCATACATGGAACTTGGCTTACGCCGCTTGGGTGGTTTACTCACCCGAGGGTCTACTGGTGTATTTAGGTGGCGTATGCCTAGGACCATCCACAAATAATGTGGTTGAATATAGCATTGTTATATAACTTTTGTGTGATGCCATTTCACATGGTATCTTCTCTTTGGAGGTTCTCCTAGATTCCCAGTTAGTAGTATGTCAGTTGAACGAAAGTTACCGTGTGCGTGACCCTATGCTACTTTGACAATTCCTATGGGTACGCCTTTTAGAATGACAGTTTGATTTTATTACTTATCATCACATACCTAGGAGTTTAAATTATGTATCTGATGCTTATGCTAATTTCGTTTTAGATTGGAATTTGTCACATAACTAAAGAAAAGAAAACATCCTCATCAATGTAGACATTGTAATATAAGTAAAGCCAAAGAACCATGTTTTATATATATTTCAAAAAATATGATGTTTATGGTACAAAATTGGGGCCAACACCCTCTATGCACATATACAACCGATAATACAAAATCTAGGACATATACACCTATGGCACCAGATGTGTTTCATGATAGAAAACTACGACGTTTCTGAGACGCCGAAAGAGTCAAAGCCAAGCTCTAGGCACGCCAACCACCTGTCATTGCATAGCCTTCAGAAGATCCTCTACCCAAACCATCGGAATCCTGTGTGTCAAATGAGATAGGTTGCCCTGCACGTTTTTACGGACTCTCTTTGTTTCTCCTCCCACCACCTCTTCTCCTCAGTACCTCCGACAATGTCGTGGAATCTCGTCCGGTCTTCGTGGACCTAAGTCTACGTCACATACATGTCTAGTTAGTACTTAAAGATCATATAAAAATATTCTTTCTTTCCTATACAAAAATACAAAAAATTGAAATATTTAAAAACTTTGACATACCTATGTCCCCGTAGGAGGTCCCTGGTGGTAGTGGCATGTTAGTTTCCCCTCTAAAGTTGATCCTTGCATAGGGGTAGTCATCCATAGAAATGAACCGTTGTCTCCACCAGTAAAAGAAATCATTGTTGTAGGGTGTGGGCACCCTACCTCCCCCTTGTCGTCTCATCACCTCGGTCCATCATTCCATGGATGGATCGTGAGGTCCTCGAGGAATGATCTCAACTCTAGGTCCCAAACTTGGAACCTACTAGAAGAAAAATCTACACAAGATGGACCCAAAGTTCCTCTTATCACCCTTTTTGCATTCTATCAACTGGCTCTTCATATTAGCCAGTAGCGAGGTGCACCAATCGTACACCGTGGGTCTCAAATAGTCTACAGAGTAGAACATAAGTGACCTCAATGCCTGGTGCAACAAAGTAAATCCTGTGATCCGAGTCAAAACAAGGATAGCAATCTTGAGGCTTAGATTTTTTATCGCTCGGATGGGGATTTGACTCCCGACCTTCTCGGTCCCTGCTATGCAGTGAGCGTTTATGTATTCTTCTATCTTCATACCGCTCCCAGCTCCCTGGGATTTGAGGTTCACAAAGTCACCCCGACACGACAACCTCGTCAAGAAATAAATATCCTTGACTTCAATCCTTAATGGTTTCCCATCAAGGTTGAAGCTCTCATTGTTTGGATCCCAGTAATCCACGAGCAACTATAGCAATATCACTTGGTCCCTCATCCCTTTGAGTGCCCAAAACTTATACAACCTGCATATTTTCAAGGCCATTTAGGCCCCCATATATCTTTCCACAACAGCATCTACCTTCTCATGTTCCCTTTCCCTCCACTCTAGCACCATCTTGCTAGAGAAACATCACTTTTTGAGTTAGAAACCATCAAAACATTTGTTTACAGACATATACATGGGTTGTATCATTCACAACCATGTATAGTGATGAGTATACACTGATTTTCTTTTAGACAACCGTGTATAATCACGCGTATATGCGACTTGATGAATGGTAGCCCGTGTACACCTAAAATTTTGATTTGCACCCTAGATAACTTAAAAATTCAAACCTAAATATAAAATTTAATCCACTAGAAAGAAAAAGGAGGGGAAGGGGAATTACCTGGTCCAAACAATCGTTGATTCTGTCACTCGATGCTCCTGCAATCACCAGTTGAAGATCGGAGGTAACGTGGTCCAAAGTTCACTATTTGGGTAAAAACGTCAAATGACATAGTCAAATTTGGTTTTTATTATTATTTATAACAATTTTTACCCACTTTGCATAGTTTTAGATCATATTTTTCGCCCAATGGACTAATATAGCAGTGGATTGAGTTGGTTTTTGTAGTTTTTGCTAGGATTCTTGTTGTTTTTATGATTATGTCGACCATTTGTAACTACAAATAGGTAGTTTCGCTACCCAACATATAGGATAAGTATCCATTCTATCATGCACACTTTCATTGTCCTATAACTGTCACTCATATGCCTTAGGTATGAACCCATTTTTTAGGGATGCAGAACCCTCCATCTTCTACAAGACGTGTCGTTATCAAATGGTAGAGACTTACCAAATATGGGTACCCTAGTTAGATCCTCTGCTTCATTTGGTGCCCATGCAGAGATTTTTTTTTTTCCATAGGACCATGATTCCCTTATAGCTAATACATGACTTTATGTTGAGCCTCATTTCTGATTCATAAACATGTTGACCTATACCTAGAGGACTCCAAGGCGAGTTTGATTTAATCTATTTTCTGACTCGTCTAAAAAGAGAAAAGATTGTTGAGTGAATTTGTCCCTTTCACACTCGTTAAATTGGACTTGAAAGGTTGTGAGTCTTAGTTAAGCTCTTTTCTGACTCATTTTCAAAAAGTGAAAAGATTGTTGAGTGAACTTGTCTCTTTCACACCCATAAATTGGATTTGAAATGACGTCTATTTGGTACAATTTTATCCCTTTTTCAAACCAAGCAGAATAAGATTATGAAAAAATAATGTTTTTATCATTAAGTTGTGATTGCATCTCATTCCCTTTCATGTAGTATTGAGCCTATTGGCGTTTCTCATATTGCGTTATAAACCGTTTTCCTCAGCAGTTTTGAATCCTTAACCAAGCAAAGCCTCATTTATATCCTTTGCAACTTGGCACCCTATACACAAGAGGGAACATTCCCCCGAGTGTCCATCTCCTGCATGCACCTCCTTGCATTGAGTATAGGTTTGTTCCACTGCTGGAACTAATTTTTCTTACTTGCAACACTCATTTCCTCCTCTGTATCATAGCATTCATTTGACTATGAAAAAACAAAAAAAGATGGGCGGGAAGGAAGTATTATCCTATATCGGCAATAGATGTGTCACCTTTAAACAAAGCACAAAATTGTTGAGTCCACTTGTCATCATAATTTTTGGTTTAGCATGGCCTTAGGAATATGAGCTCATTACAGACAATTTATTCCCCTGACTGGTTTCTCTTCCAGTCCCTATGGAGAGTTTGATTGATGCCTCCTGCATCTCATGGTTTCATCATTGAGTCTATGCTTCCAGAGTCTTCCATATGTCTCATGCTCTTGTTCAAAGGATGTCTATCAAAGGATGTCTATCGACCTCATTCATCTATAATCAAACAAAGTCTCATTGTGTTCGAACTCAACTCCTTTATCCACACGATGTAGACTTTCACCTTTGGCGGATTGTGTAGAATGCTTGAAGACATCATTTCGTAGCTGCAACTTTCCTGAGTTGTTGCTACATTTTCATTGGACCAGTACCTGTTTGACTTCAGTGATCATGGGAGATCAGATTGTACTCCATTGTATACAGATATCTTCAGATAGATTTTTAGACTGGTTTTACTAGGCCTTGTTCGTGACTATGACAACCTTTGGCATGTAACTGCATTTTTATTTTCCTATTCATGGGCATGGACAATTGTTTGGTATATTTTCACATGGATATGCAATGTAATTCAAATTGGCAGCCATGTATGCAAAGTAAGTACAGATTGTAAGGAGCAACTAGTTCTTCCAAATGGATCCCCATTACTCCACTTCTAGGTTTTTATAATTTATTTCGGCCATCGTAGATACTCCTCTGACCTCACACATTAGGGGGCATCTGTTATAGTAAGATTTTCCTCACCCCATGAAATCTTGCACAGAAGGCCTTTTTCCATTTCCCTATGCAGATTTGAAGTCCATTTTTGCAAATCCCATAGCTAAAAATATAAATTTTCCACATATACGCGCCATGCCTACTATACAGCATGTGTATATGCAGGTTGCACCACTACAACCCGCATACATCGGGAAATGTGCCCAAAATTGAAAAATGGTGTCAGGTTTCCATGTCAAAACACGAGATCAATGATCCTTGTCCTTCCATATACTGGAAACATTCTGACTTAACCCTTTAGTTCCACTTGAAGGATATAAATGGGCCAAATCCAAGCTATGGAAAAGAGGAGAAAGAATTCAACTTTGAGAGAAAAGTTTCTCTGGAGAAATTATTCACTTCACAATGAGTCTGCATCCCTTTATCCTTTAAGTCTAAAAACATAGTTCATCCCCCAATCTATTTCCTTTCTGATTGAGAACTTCATTGTCTCTCTTACATGAGCTTGCCTTTGGTGGAGGATTGAAGTGGTGGAGGCCCAGCTCCAAGGAACTTAGTTTCTTGGTTCTAAACCATGCCGACACAGAAGTCTGTAACTTATTCACTTATGTTGATTATATATTAATAGAAATACTATTTTACCATCCAATTATGATCCATATGGATATCATTGGCAACCCACCTTTTCCAATTGGCTCAAAACAGTTTTCTGGCAATTTTGGCAATTTACTATTTTTAGCAGTTTTAACTTATGGGGCCATTTTGAGGGCCTAAATGAAGGTTTTTTGGGATAAATCTCCTCAATGATAGACAATGGAATGATTGATCCTTCATAATGAATCTCCTCGACGACATCCTTCCAACAGGATATCACACACCTAAAACGAAGATCGTATGCAAAAGTTACGACCCTGGGAAGTTGATGTACTAACTTACCCAAACGGGGCCCACATGAATTTTGGCGCTTCATCTCCTAGGGTTAGGTTTTTGGATGTCTAGGGTTTTTTTCATTCTTTATTATTGTAAAAAGGATTTCAGAGCCTCATTGTAATTCGCTTCTTGTGAATGTGCATTGCCATCACATCTCTTCTCAGAGATAAGCCGCCACCATTCCAACAAGCTTGTTTCCGCTGCATTTTACAGTTTCAGCTTATTTCGTTATTGAATAGAAAACAAATTTTACTGTATCTCTGTTATTTTGTGTTAAGAACTTGTTTATAATTTGTATTCATTTTGTTCTACTCATAAAATCCGGATTAGTGGTATCAGAGTGGTCTGCTCCTTGTCCTCTTAATGCATGTCCCCAACGAGGTCAGAGTACAAAGAGTTGGGTCTCGAGCTTGTTTCTCTTGAGGAAAGAAACTCTCGCACGCCCAAGCAACCTCCCATGGAAAACAAAAAGAAATATGATGGGACATGATATCCTTTCAAACTGTTGATTGAGGAATCCCTCACGCAACAGAGGAACGAGATGATGGACAGTTTCGTGCAAATCCTTCGGCCGCTACCAGTAGGTGACGCATCTTCTTCGAACGGAGGCACTGCCCCCTTCAAGGTACAAATAAACTTTGATATTATTATATTTGAAGGTTGAATAGATGCAGATGTTGTAGACAAGTGGTTGAATCTACTAGAAAGTTATTTTTCTGTCCATAACTTTTTGAATAAAGAAAAGATTACTTTTGCGCTGCTCAAAGTTGTTCCCCATGTCAAAGATTGGTGGGAAACTTTCTGTGAGCAAAAGGAAATAGAGGAAACCTCATTATTTTTAGTCATGGCCACCTGGAAATCCTTCAGGGATTTTATTAAGGAACATTACTACCCTATCAAAAGTTATGACGGCCTGTATACCAAATGGACCACACTGCAGCAAGAAAGAGACTAAGCAGTGCCAGATTTCACAAATATCTTCCATACCTTATGCACCAAGTTGGGTATCAAAGATTCAGAGCGACATCTGGTGCTCAAGTATCGCGGTGCTCTGCATAGATACATCCAGACCGAAATGGAGTTTCTGGACATCTCATCCTTGGGCACGGCCTACCGATATGCCATCAAAATCGAGCAGAAGCTCAAACAAAAGATGCGACAATTTGGACCTGGGAACCCCACACAACAAAAGCCGGGAAAGGGCGGCTGCAACCCACCAAAAAAAGGACAGAGAAAATATGGAAAGTATAAGGACAACCAGTCCAACCAGCAAGCAAAGAAGGACATCGGAAAGACAAATAAAGATACCGGGAAGTGGTGTGACTTCCATAAGAGCCCTTGGCATAACACTATTGACTGCCACTCAAAACAGTCGTTGGTGGCCAAAGTGAAAGCCTCTGAATCAGATGCAGATTATGACTCTGAGACAGAACTAGAAAGGGGAAGATAGATCATTGACGCAGAACCCAATTCCATGGTTGCTACCACCAAGCTCCAGCCTGGTGAACCAAACAAGCCAGAAGAAGGAGAGTGCATCTTCCATTCACAGATGTGGGTAAAAGGCACCTCGCTGCACTTCATCGTTGATAGTGGTAGCCATAAGAACCTCATCTTAGTAGAAGTCATCAAGCGGTTGGCCCTGCCAAAAACGTTGCACCCACAACCGTACACCATTGGATGGCTCCGCCAAGGAAGTGATCTCCGCATCAGCCAACAGTGTCGACTGTCGTACAGCATCAAGCCCTTCAAAGAAGAGATATTGTGTGATGTTTCTCCTCTCAAAGTTTGTGATGTTCTCTTGTGCCAACCTTATTTATGGAAACATCATGCTGTGTATGAGTCTAGGCCTCGTAGTGTTATTATTACTTTGAATAGAAAATCGTACAGGATACCCAAGGTAGTCCCAACTAGTGATATTTCCTTGATCTACGCTAATAAATGCAGGAAGGTCATCTCTTAGATGGGGAAGTTTGTCTTCTTCATGATTCACTCTTAGAATAAGAGAAAGATCACAGCCACATCCAGGGTCTCTACGACCGACCTCTCCACACAGCAGAAGCTAGTATATAAGGTCGTGGAAGAATACTCAGATATCTTCTCCTCACCTTCATGGGTCCCTCTACACTTCCAGGTCAAGCACCCCATCGATATGACCCTCGACGCACTACTGCCCAATGGGTCAGTTTATTGTGACTCTTTGTTAGAGAATCAGGAAATCAAGCGATAGATCCAAGAACTTCTCCACAAGGGGCACATCCACCCTAGCTCATCACCTTGCGGGATCCCAATCATGCTTGTACTGAAGAAAGATGGGACCTGGTGACTCTGCATTGATTATCGGGCTCTGAATAAAATCACAATCAGAAACCAGTACCCGATTCCCTGAATTGATGATCTCCTTGATAAACTCACAGGGGCCAAATACTTTAGTAAGATTGATCTGAAGTCTGGCTACAACCATATCTAGATAGAATAGACAGATGTATGGAAGACTTCCTTCAAGTCAAAGGAAGGCCTTTTTGAATGTTTGGTCATGCCCTTTGGTTTGACAAACGCTCTAGCCACTTTCATGAGGATGATGGACGATATACTGTGACCATTCACCAATACTTTGGTAGTGGTGTATCTGGATGAAATTCTAGTTTACAACAAGACTTGGGTCGAACACTTGCAGCATATTCAGCAGGTTCTACACACCTTGCGGCAGCACAAGCTATACGCCAACTTGGAAAAATGCACCTTCGGCATGGACAGGGTCCATTAACTGGGCTACATCATTGATCAGCATGGCGTACATGTGGATCCAACCAAGATCCAAGTCATCTGTGACTGACTAGCCCCAACAACATTCACTGAGCTTCAGAGCTTCTTGGGCCTTGCCAATTTCTACCACAAGTTCGTGTTGGGTTTCTCCCATATTGCATGGACCCTTAGCCAAATAAATAGCGGTGGTGGTAAGGAAAAATTTGCGTGGGGCCGGTCCTAACAACAAGCGTTCGATGATTTGAAGCAATGCTTATGCTCAGCCCCAGTACTTTCACTACCAAACCTACAACATCCTTTTGAGATCAAGACAAATGCTTTAGACTATGTTGTGGGCGTCGTTCTCACTCAACACGGCCACCCCGTGGGATATCATATTGAGACACTGTCAGATATTGTCCGTAAGTACCCTACTTACAACAAAGAAATGTACTCCATTGTGCAAGCATGCCACCAGTAGAGACATTACAGTCTTGGGAAGGAGACAGTCTTCCACACTGATCATAAGCCACTGCAGTTCATGCAGACACAGGGAAAATTGCAGAATGACCGCCATCAAAAGTGGTCCACATACTTGCAGCAATTCCACCTCAACATCAAGAATAAAATAGGAAGCACCAATCGCATCGCTGATTGCCTCAGCAGACCACCAGTCGCGACGATCACCATGGTCCTAGACTCTTGCATCCATGAGACATCTAGATGGCCCCAACTCTATGAGATAGACCCTGACTTCACCACCACCTACCAAATGTTGGGTGCAAACGCAGTTGTTGATAATTTCCATCTTCAGGATGGGTTGTTGTGTCATCTAGGCTATATCTGTGTTCCATCAAGTGAACGAGAAAAGATGATCTGGGAAGCCCACTACAGTTGGGTGGTAGGACACTTCGGCACTGAAAAGATAGTGGTGATGTTACAGAAACATTTCTACTGGCCAAAACCTCGACAGAAGGTCAGCAAGTACATCAGGTCCTGCATTGCCTGCGCTATTGCCAAACTGACCAATACGAAATAGGGCATGTACACCCCTCTTCCTACTCCCGACAGGCCATGGGAATCCATCTCAATGAACTAAATGTCGGGCCTCCCATCCACCAAGCGGGGAAATGACTGTGTTTTTGTGGTTGTTGATCGCTTTTCTAAGATGGTGATCCTGGTTGCCTGCAAGAAGAGCATCATAGCAGAGGCCACTGCCAAGATATTCTTTGAACGAGTCTGGGTACATTTTGGAGTCCCACAAACCATTGTCTCATATCGGGATAGTTGATTTATCAGCACATTCTGGTCGAGCTTCTAGTCACTACTGGACACCGAGCTCACCAAATCCATGGTCTTCCACCCCCAGATGGATGGCCAAACCGAGGTTGTAAAATAAATGATTGTGTATATCCTTCGCATGTATAATTCAAAGCACCCTTGCACATGGGATGAGATCCTTCCATATGTCCATCATAGTTACAACTGAGCCCTTCATAGCTCAACCGACCACAGCCCCTTTCAAGTGGGGTTGGGATTCCAACCATTGGGACCCATAGATGTTGCACTTCCCTTTGTGGTCACCTCGATCGACTAATCTCCTACTCCAACTGAAGCTGACAAAGCCACCCAGTTCATTGAGGAGATCCAGCACATTTGCCAATAGGTTTAGGATATCCTACAGAAGTCCAATGACAAGTACAAACAACGCCATGATCAACATTGGGTGTCGCATAAGTTTTAGGTGGGCGACAAATTTTGGTTGCACTTGCAGAAAGAATGCCTTACAGGACCCCATCAGAAGCATCGCCCACTCTGTTATGGGCCGTACACTATCACCAAGGTCATGGAGGATAATTATTTTGAGCTCAACATTCCTCCTTTCCTTGGTCTGCACCCAGTGTTCAATGTGGATCTCTTTCGCCCTTATTTCCGACCATTATTGGACACCTCAAAAGTAGCAGAACAACTGACACCAACAGAGCTCAACCCCAACTGCCTACAACAGGCATCCAATGATCATATTGTGGACAAATTTATCAAGGGCACTCAACAACAAAGGATCCAGCTTTATCGAGTTGTCAAAGCAGGGCAGTCCTGCACCAAGGCAAGTGGCTCACCCGGGGCCAAATTCAGCAGAAATTTCCTCATCTGATGGAGAACCTCAAAGCAATGAATACCATTGCTTCCTAAGGAGGGAGGATTGATCCAGATGGATATCGGTGGCCACCTACCTTTTCCAACTAGCTCAAAATAGTTTTCTGGCAATTTTGGCATTTTACTATTTTTAGTAGTTATATCTTTCGGGGCCATTTTGAGGGCCTAAATGAAGGTTTTTTGGGATTGAGCTCCTCAATTATAGCTAAAGGCATAATTGATCCCCCAAAATGAATCTCCTCTATGATACCTTCCCGACGGGCTATCACACACTTAAAACGAAGATCGTATGCAAAAGTTCCGACCCCGAGAAGTTGATGTACTAAGTTACCCAAATGGGGCCCACATGACTTTTGGTGCTTCATCTCCTAGGGTTAGGTTTTTGGATGTCTAGGGTTTTTGTCATTCTTTATTATTGTAAAAATGCCTTCAGATCCTCATTGTAATTCTCTTCTTGCGAATGCACGCTGCCATCACATCTCTTCTCAAAGATAAGCCGCCACCATTCTAGGAAGCTTGTTTCCACTGCATTTTACAGTTTCAGCTTATTTTGTTATTGAATAGAAAACCAATTTTACTATATCTCTATTATTTTCTGTTAAGAACCTAGTAATAATCTATATTCATTTCATTCTTCTCATAAAATCTAGATCAGTGGTATCAGAGCGGTCTGCTCCTTGTCGTCTTAATGCATGTTCCCAACGAGGTCGGAGTACAAAGAGTTGGGTCTCGAGCTTGTTTCTCTTGAGGAAAGAAGCTCTCGCACGCCCAAGCGACTTCCCATGGAAGGAGAAAAGAAAGATGATGGGACATGAGATCCTTTCAAACTATTGATTGAGGAAGCCCTCACGCAACAAAGGAATGAGATGATGGATAGTTGGTGGCTACCAACAGGCAACACATCTTCTTCGAACGGAGGCACTGCTCCCTTCAAGGTACAAATAAACTTTGATATTCCTATATTTGAAGGTTAGATAGACACAAATGTTGTAGACAAGTGGTTGAATCTACTAGAAGGGTATTTTTCTGTCCATAACTTTTTGAATAAAGAAAAGATTACTTTTTCTCTCCTCAAAGTCGTTCCCCATGTCAAAGATTGGTGGGAAACTTTTTGTGACCAAAAGGAAATAGAGGAAACCTCATTATTTTCATTCACGACCACCTGGGAATCCTTCAGGGATGCTATTAAGGAACAATACTACCCTATCAGAAGTTATGATGACTTGTATACCAAATGGACCACACTGCGGCAAGAAAGGGACCAAGCAGTGCCAGATTTCACAAATATCTTCCATACCTTGCGCACCAAGTTGGGTATCAAAGATTTAGAGCGACATCTGGTGCTCAAGTATTGTGGTGCTCTGCATAGATACATCCAGAATGAAATGGATTTTCTGGACATCTCATCCTTGGGCACGCCCTACCAATATGCCGTCAAAATTGAGTAGAAGCTCAAACAAAAGACGCGACAATTTGGGCCTGGGAACCCCTCTCAACAAAAGCCAAGAAAGGGTGGCCCTAACCCACCGAACAAAGGATGGAGAAAAGATGGACAGTATCAGGACAACCATTCCAAGCCGCAAGCAAAGAAAGACACCGAATAGACAAATAAAGATACCAGGAAGTGGTGTGACTTCCATAAGAGCCCTTGGCAT
>JASDQU010948052.1:51022-81042 GCA_032191745.1 Picea mariana
ACTATTTTTAGCAATTTTAACTTTCGGGGCCATTTTGAGGGCCTAAATGAAGGTTTCTTGGGATCGATATCCTTAATTATATTCTAAGGAATGATTGAGCCCCCAAAATTAATCTCCTCGATGATACCTTTCCAACGGGCTATCACACGCCTAAAACAGAGATCGTATGCAAAAGTTACGACCCCAGGAAATTGATGTACTAACTTACCCAAACGGGGCCCACATGACTTTTGGCGCTTCATCTCCAAGGGTTAGGTTTTTGGATGTCTAGGGTTTTGGGAATTCTTTTTTATTGTAGAAATGCCTTCAGATCCTCATTGTAATTCTCTTCTTGCGAATGCGCACTGCCATCACATCTCTTCTCAGAGATAATTCACCACCATTCTAGCAAGCTCGTTTCCACTGCATTTTACAGTTTCAGCTTATTTCGTTACTGAATAGAAAACCAGTTTTACTATATCTCTATTATTTTGTGTTAAGCACCTGTGAATAATTTTTATTCATTTCTTTCTACTCATAAAATCTGGATCAGTGGTATCAGAGCGGTCTACTCCTTGTCGTCTTAATGCATGTCCCCAACGAGGTCGGAGTACAAAGAGTTGGGTCTCAAGCTTGTTTCTCTTAAGGAAAGAAGCTCTAGCATGTCCAAGTGACCTCCCATGGTAGGAGAAAAGAAAGTTGAAGGGACATGAGATCCTTTCAAACTGTTCATTGAGGAATCCCTCACGCAACAGAGGAATGAGATGATGGATAGTTTCGCGCAAATCCTTCGACTGCTACCAACAGTCGACGCATCTTCTTTGAACGGAGGCACCGCCCCCTTCAAGGTACAAATAAACTTCGATATTCCTATATTTGAAGGTCAGATAAACACAGATGTTATAGACAAGTGGTTGAATCTACTAGAAGGTTATTTTTTTGTCCATAACTTTTCGAATAAAGAAAAGATTACTTTTTCACTCTTCAAAGCCGTTCCCCATGTCAAAGATTGGTGGGAAACTTTCTGTGAGAAAAAAGAAACAGAGGAAACCTCATTATTTTCAGTCATGGCCACCTGGGAATCCTTCAAGGATGCTATTAGGAAACAATACTACCCTGTCATAAGTTATGACGACCTGTATACCAAATGGACCACACTGCGGAAAGAAAGAGACCAAGCAGTGCCAAATTTCACAAATATCTTCCATACCTTGTACACCAAGCTGGGTATCAAAGATTAAGAGTGACATCTGGTGCTCAAGTATCGTGGTGCTTTGCATAGATACATTCAAACCGAAATGGAGTTTCTGGACATCTCATCCTTGGGCGTGGCCTACTGATATGCTGTCAAAATCAAGCAGAACCTCAAACAAAAGACACGACAATTTGGTCCTGGGAACCCCTCACAACAAAATTCAGGAAAGGGCGGCCCCAACCCACTGAACAAAGGATAGAGAAAATATGGACAGTATTAGGACAACCAGTCCAAGCCGTAAGCAAAGAAGGACACCGGAAAGACAAAGAAAGATGCCAAAAAGTGGTGTGACTTCCATAAGAGCCCTTGGCATAACACTGCTAACTGTCGCTCAAAACAGTCATTGGTGGCCGAAGTGAAAGCCTTTGAACCAGATGCAGATTATGAATTTGAGCTAGAACTAGAAACAGGAAGATGGATCATTGACACGGAACCCAGTGCCACCGTTGCTACCACCAAGCTCCAGCCTGGTGAACCAGACGAGCCAGAAGAATGAGAGCACCGCTTCCATTCACAAATGTGGGTAAAAGGCACCCTGCTGCACTTCATCGTTGATAGCGGTAGCTAGAAGAACCTCATCTCAGCTGAGGTCATCAAGCAGCTATCCCTACCAACAACGCCGCACCCACAATTGTACACCATTGGATGGCTCTGCCAAGGAAGCGATCTTCATGTCAGCCAATAGTGTCGACTGTCATACGACATCAAGCCCTTCAAAGACGAGGTATTGTGTGATGTTTCTCCTTTTGAAGTTTTTGATGTTCTTTTTTTCCAACCTTATTTATGGAAACGTCATGAAGTATATGAGTCTAGGCCTCATAGTGTTATTATTACTTTGAATAGGAAATTGTACAGGATACCCGAGGCAGTCCCACCTAGTGCTATTTCCTTGATCTATGATAAGGAATGCAGGAACGTCATCTCTCAGACGGGGAAGTTTTTCTTCTTCGTGATTCACTCTCAGAATAAGAGAAAGACCACAGCCACATCTAGGGTCTCTGTGGCCGACCTCTCCACATAGCAGAAGCAAGTAGATAAGGTCATGGAAGAATACTCAGATATCTTCTCCTCACCTACAGGGGTGCCTTTGCACTGCCAGGTCAAGCACCCCATCGATCTGACCCTCGGAGCACCGCTACCCAATGGGCCAATCTATCATCGCTATTTGTTAGAGAATGAGGAGATCAAGTGACAGATCTAAGAACTACTCCACAAGGGGCACATCCACCCCAGCTCATCACCTTGCAGGAGCCCAATCGTGCTGGTACAGAAGAAAGATGGGACCTGGCGACTCTAGATTGATTACCGGGCTCTGAATAAAATCATAGTCAGAAACCAGTACCCAGTTCCCCGAATCGATGACCTCCTTGATCAACTCATGGGGGCCAAATACTTTAGTAAGATTGATCTGAAGTCTGGCTACCACCAGGTCCCGATAGAATAGACAGATGAATGGAAGACCACCTTCAAGTCAAAGGAAGGCCTTTTTGAATGGTTGGTCATGCCCTTTGGTTTGACAAATGCTCCAGCCAATTTCATGAGGATGATGGATGATATCATGTGACCATTCACAAATACTTTTGTAGTGGTGTATCTGGATGACATTCTAATTTACAACAAGACTTGGGCTGAACACTTGCAGCATATTAGGCAGGTTCTGCACACCCTGCAGTAGCATAAGCTATACGCCAACTTGGAAAAATGCACCTTCGGCATGGATAGGGTCCATTTCCTGGGCTACATCATTGATTAGCATGGCGTATGTGTGGATCCAGCCAAGATCCAAGTCATCCGTGACTGACCAGCCCCAACAACACTCACTGAGCTTCAAAGCTTCTTGGGCCTTGCCAATTTCTACCACAAGTTTGTGTTGGGTTTCTCCCATATTGCATGGAACCTCAGCCAAATAAACAGGGGTGGTGGTAAGGATAAATTTGCGTGGGGCCGGTCCCAACAACAAGCGTTCGATCATCTAAAGTAGTGCTTATGCTCAGCCTCAGTACTTTCACTACCAAACCTGCAACATCCTTTTGAGATCGAGACAGATGCTTTAGACTATGTTTTGGGCGTCTTTCTCACTCAACATGGCCACCCCATGGGCTATCATATTGAGACACTGTCAGATATTGTCCGTAAGTACCCTACTTACGACAAAGAAATGTACTCCATTGTGCAAGCATGCCACCAGTGGAGACATTACATTCTTGGGAAGGAGACAGTCATCCACACTGATCATAAGCCACTATAGTTCATGCAGACATAGGGAAAATTGCACAATCACTGCCATCAAAAGTGGTCCACATACTTGCAGCAATTCCACCTCAACATCATGTATAAAATAGGAAGCACCAATCGCGTCGCTGATTGCCTCAGCAGACTGCCAGTCATGACACTCATCACGGTGCTAGACTCTTGCAGCCATGAGACATCTAGATGGCCCCAACTCTATGAGATAGACCTTAACTTCACCACCACCTACCAAATGTTGGGTTCAAATGCAGTTGTCGATAATTTCCATCTCCAGGATGGGTTGTTGTCTTGTCTGGGCCATATCCATGTTCCATCAAGTGAGCGAGTGAAGCTGATATGGGAAGCCCACTACAGTCGGGTGGCAGGACACTTTGGCATTGAAAAGATAGTGGATATGCTACATAAAGATTTCTACTGGCCGAAACTTCGACAGGAGGTCAATAAGTATATCAGGTCCTGCACTGCCTGCGCTATTGAAAAACCAACCACTAAAAAATAGGGCTTGTAAACCCCTCTTCCTACTCCTGACAGGCCATGGGAATCCATCTCAATGGACTACATGTCGAGCCTCCCGTCCACCAAGCGAGAAAATGAATTTTTTTTTGTGGTTGTTGATCACTTTTCTAAGATGGAAATCTTGGTTGTCTGCAAGAAGAGCATAACAGCAGAGGCCACTGCCAAGATCTTCTTTGAACGAGTCTGGGTACATTTTGGAATCCCACAAACCATTATCTCATATCGATATAGTCGATTTCTCAGCACATTCTGGTCAAGCCTCTAGTCACTGTTGGACACCAAGCTCACCAAATCCACAGTCATCCACCCCCAGATGAATGGCCAAATCGAGGTTGTAAATCGAATGATTTTTGCATATCCTTCGCATGTATAATTCAAACCACCCTCACACATGGGATGAGAGCCTTCCCTATGTCCAGCATAGCTACAACCAAACACTGCATAGCTCAATAGACCACAACCCATTTCAAGTGGGGTTGGGATTCCAACCATTGGGACCCATAGATGTTGCACTTCCCCTTGCGGTCACCTCGACCAACTCATCTCCTGCTCCAACTGAAGTTGACAAAGCCACCCGGTTCATTGAGAAGATCCAACACATCCGCCAATAGGTTCAAGATATCCTACAGAAATCCAATGAAAAGTACAAATAGCACCATGATCAACATCGCGTGTCGCATAAGTTTCAGGTAGGCGACAAAGTTTCGTTGCACTTGCAGAAAGAACGCCTTACAGGACCCCATCGGAAGCTTCACCAACTCTGTTATGGGTTGTACAATATCATCAAGGCTGTGGGGGATAATTCTTTTGAGCTCAACATTCCTCCTTTCCTTGGTCTGCACTCAGTGTTCAACGTGGATCTTCTTCGCCCTCATTTCCCACCATTATTGGACACCTCAGAAGTAGTAGAACAACTGACACCAACAGAGCTCAACCCCGACTAGCTAGAACAGGTATCCAATGATCATATTGTGGACAGACAGATCAAGGGCACTCGACAACAAAGGATCCAACTTTGTTGAGTTGTCAAAGCAGGGCAGCTCCTGCACCAAGGCAAGTGGCTCACTTGGGGCCAAATTCAGCAAAAATTTCCTCATCTAATGGGGGACTTCAACGCAATGAATACCATTTCCTCCTAAGGAGGGAGGATTGATCCAGATGGATATCGGTGGCCACCCACCTTTTCCAACTGACTCAAAACAGTTTCTGGCAATTTTGGCAATTTACTATTTTTAGCAGTTTTAACTTCCGGGGCCATTTTGAGGGCCTAAATGAAGGTTTTTTGGGATTGATCTCCTCAATGATATTAAAAGGCATAATTTATCCCCCAAAATGAATCTCCTTGATGATACCTTTCCAACGGGCTATCACATGCCTAAAACAGAGATCGTATGCAAAAGCTACGACCTCAGGAAGTTGATGTACTAACTTACCCAAATGGGGCCCACATGACTTTTGGTGCTTCATCTACTAGGGTTAGGTTTTTGGATGTCTAGGGTTTTGGGAATTCTTGGTTATTGTAAAAATTCCTTCAGAGCCTCATTGTAACTCTCTTCTTGTGAATGTGCACTGCCATCACATCTCTTCTCAGAGATAAGCTGCCACCATTCCAGCAAGCTTGTTGCCCCTGCATTTTACAGTTTCAGCTTATTTCATTATTGAATAGAAAACCAGTTTTACTGTATMTCTGTTATTTTGTGTTAATCACCTGTTAATAATCTTTATTCATTTCATTCTTCTCATAAAATCCAGATCAATGGTATCAGAGTGGTCTTCTCCTTGTCGTCTTAATGCATGTCCCCAACGAGGTCGGAGTACAAAGAGTTGGATCTCGAGCTTGTTTCTCTTGAGGAAAGAAGCTCTCACACGCCCAAGGGACCTCCCATGGTAGGAGAAAAGAGAGATGATGGGACAGGAGATCCTTTCAAATTGTTGATTGAGGAAGCTCTCATGCAACAGAGGAACGAGATGATGGATAGTTTCACACAAATCCTTCGGCAGCTACCAACAGGCAACGAATCTTCTTCGAACGGAGGCGTCGCCCCCTTCAAGTTACAGATAAACTTTGATATTCCTATATTTGAAGGTCAGATAGACGCAGATATTGTAGACAAGTGGTTGAATATACTAGAAGGGTAGTTTTCTGTCCATAACTTTTTGAATAAAGATAAGATTACTTTTGCGCTCCTCAAAGCCATTCCCCATGTCAAAGATTGGTGGGAAACATTCTGTGAGAAAAAGGAAATAGAGGAAACCTCATTATTTTCAGTCATGTTCACCTGGGAATCCTTCAGGGATGCTATTAAGGAACAATACTACCCTGTTAGAAGTTATGACGACTTGTATACCAAATGGACCACACTACAGAAAGAAAGAGACCAAGCAGTGCCAAATTTTACAAATATCTTCCATACCTTGCGCACCAAGTTGGGTATCAAAGATTTAGAGTGACGTCTGGTGATCAAGTATCGCGGTGCTCTTTATAGATAAATCGAGACTGAAATGGAGTTTATGGACATTTCATCCTTGGGCGCGGCCTACCGATATGCTATCAAAATCAAGCAGAACCTCAAACAAAAGACACGACAATTTGGGCCTAGGAACCCTTCACAACAAAATCCAGGAAAGGGCGGCCCCAACCCACCGAACAAAGGACAGAGAAAATATGGAAAATATTAGGACAACTAGTCCAAGCCGCAAGAAAAGAAGGACACCAGAAAGACAAAGAAAGATACCAGGAAGTGGTGTGACTTCCATAAGATCCCCTGGCATAACACTGCTGACTATCGCTCAAAATAGTCGTTGGTGGCCGAAGTGAAAGCCTTTGAATCAGATGCAGATTATGACTTCAAGCCAGAACCAGAAATAGGAAGACGGATCATTGACATGGAACCCAGTGCCACCGTTGCTACCACCAAGCTCCAGCCTAGTGAACCAGACGAGACAGAAGAAGGAGAGCGTCGCTTCCATTCACAAATGTGGGTAAAAGGCACCCCGCTGCACTTCATCGTTGATAGCGGTAGCCAGAAGAACCTCATCTCAGCAGAGGTCTCCAAGCAGCTGGCCCTGCCAACAACGCTGCACCCACAACTGTACACCATTGGATGGCTCCGCCAAGGAAGCCATCTTCGTGTCAGCCAACAGTTTCAACTGTCGTACGGCATCAAGCCCTTCAAAGACGAGGTATTGTGTGACGTTTCTCCTTTCGAAGTTTGTGATGTTCTTTTTTGCCAGCCTTATTTATGGAAACATCATGCAGTATATGAGTCTAGGCCTCGTAGTGTTATTATTACTTTGAACAGGAAATTGTACAGGATACCCGAGGCAGTCCCACCTAGTGCTATTTCCTTGATCTATGCTAAGGAATGCAGCAAGGTCATCTCTCAGACGGGGAAGTTTTTGTTCTTCGTGATTCACTCTCAGAATAAGAGAAAGATCACAGCCACATCTAGGGTCTCTATGGCCGACCTCTCCACACAGCATAAGCAACAAGATAAGGTCATGGAAGAATAATCGGATATCTTCTCCTCACCTATAGGGGTTCCTTTGTACTGCCAGGTCAAGCACCCCATCGATTTGACCCCCGGAGCACCGCTACCCAATGGGCCAGTCTATCGTCATTATTTGTTAGAGAATGAGGAGATCAAGCGACAGATCTAAGAACTTCTCCACAAGGGGAACATCCACCCCAGCTCATCACCTTGCGGGAGCCCAATTGTGATGGTACAAAAGAAAGATGGGACCTAGCGACTCTGGATTGATTACCAGGCTCTGAATAAAATCACTGTCAGAAACTGGTACCCGGTTCCCCGAATCAATGACCTCCTTGATCAAATCACGGGGGCCAAATACTTGAGTGAGATTGATCTAAAGTCTAGCTACCACCAGGTCTCGATAGAACACACAGATGTATGGAAGACTGCCTTAAAGTCAAAGGAAGGCCTTTTTGAATGGTTGGCCATGCCCTTTGGTTTGACAAATGCTCCAGCCACTTTCATGAGGATGATGGATGATATCCTATGACCATTCACAAATACTTTTGTAGTGGTGTATCTAKATGACATTCTAATTTACAACAAGACTTGGGCCGAACACTTGCAACATATTCAATAGGTTCTGCACACCCTGAGGCAGCATAAACTATATGCCAACTTGAAAAAATGCACCTTCGGCATGGACAGGGTRCATTACCTGGGCTAAATCATTGATTAGCATGACGTACTTGTGGATCCAGCCAAGATCCAAGTCATCCGTGACTGACCAGCCCCAACAACACTCACTAAGCTTCAGAGCTTCTTGGGCCTTGCCAATTTCTACCACAAGTTCGTGTTGGGTTTCTCCCATATTGCATGGACCCTCAGCCAAATAAACAGGGGTGGTGGTAAGGATAAATTTGCATGGGGCTGGTCCCAACAACAAGCGTTCGATGATTTGAAGCAGCGCTTGTGCTCAGCCCCAGTACTTTCACTACCAAACCTACAACATCCTTTTGAGATTGAGACAGATGCTTTAGACTATGTTGTGGGTGTCGTTCTCATTCAACATGGCCACCCCGTGGGATATCATATTGAGACACTGTCAGATACTATCCGTAAGTACCCTACTTACGACAAAGAAATGTACTCCATTGTGCAAGCATGCCACCAGTTGAGACATTACATTCTTGGGAAGGAGACGGTCATCCACACTGATCATAAGCCACTACAGTTCATGCAGAAATAGGGAAAATTGCAAAATGACCACCATCAAAAGTGGTCCACATACTTGCAGCAATTCCACCTCAACATCAAGTATAAAACAGGAAGAACCAATTGTGTCGTTGATTGCCTTAGGAGACCACCAGTTACGACACTCACCACGGTGTTAGACTCTTGTGGCCATGAGACATCTGGATGGCCCCAACTCTATGAGAGAGACCCTGACTTCGCCACCACCTACCAAATGTTGGGTGCAAATGCAGTTGTCAATAATTTCCATCTTCAGGATGGGTTGTTGGGTCGTCGGGCCATATCTGTGTTCCATCAAGTGAGTGAGCGAAGCTGATCTGGGAAGCCCACTACAGTCGAGTGTCAAGACACTTCAGCATTGAAAAGACAGTGGCGATGCTACAGAAACATTTCTACTGGCCGAAACCTCGACAAGAGGTCAGCAAGTATATTAGGTCCTGCACTGCCTGCACTATTGCCAAACTAAACACTCAGAAACAGGGCTTGTACACCCCTCTTCCTACTCCTGACAGGCCATGGGAATCCATCTCAATGGACTACATGTCGGGCCTCCCGTCCACCAAGTGGGGAAATGACTGTGTTTTTGTGGTTGTTGATCGCTTTTCTAAGATGGCGATCCTGGTTGCCTACAAGAAGAGCATCACAACAGAGGCCACTACCAAGATCTTCTTTGAATGAGTCTGGGTACATTTTGGAATTCCACAAACCATTGTCTCAGATCGGCATAGTCGATTTCTCAACACATTCTGGTCGAGCCTCTAGTCACTATTGGACACCAAGCTCACCAAATCCATGGCCTTCCACCCCCAGATGGATGGCCAAACCGAGGTTGTAAATCGAATGATTGTGCATATCCTTCACATGTATAATTCAAAGCACCCTCGCACATGGGATGAGAGCCTTCCCTATGTCCAACATAGCTACAACCGAGCCTTGCATAGCTCAACTGGCCACAGCCCCTTTCAAGTGGGGTTGGGATTCCAGCCATTGGGACCCATAGGTGTTGCGCTTCCCCTTGCGGTCACCTCGACCGACTCATCTCCTGCTCCAACTGAAGCTGACAAAGCCACTCGGTTCATTGAGCAAATCTAGCACATCCACCAACAGGTTCAGGATATCCTATAGAAGTCCAATGACAAGTACAAACAACACCGTGATCAACATCGGGTGTCGCATAAGTTTCAGGTGGGAGACAAAGTTTGGTTGCACTTGCAGAAAGAACACCTTACAGGACCCCATCGGAAGCTTTGCCCACTCCATTATGTGTCGTACACTATCACCAAGGCCATCGAGGATAATGCTTTTGAGATCAACATTCCTCTTTTCCTTTGTCTTCACCCAATGTTCAACGTGGATCTCCTTTGCCCTTATTTCCCACCATTATTGGACACCTCAGAAGTAGCAGAACAATTGAAACCAACAGATCTCAACCCAAACTGCCTACAATAGGCATCCAATGATTAGATCATGGATAGACAGATCAAGGGCACTCGACAACAAAGGATCTAGCTTTATCGAATCGTCAAAGCAAGGCAGCTCCTGCACCAAGGCAAGTGGCTCACCCGGGGCCAAATTCAACAGAAATTTCCTCATCTGATGGGGGACCTCAACGCAATGGAAACCATTGCTTCCTAAAGAGGGAGGATTGATCCACATGGATATCAGTGGCCACCCACCTTTCCAACTGGATCAAAACAGTTTTTTGGCAATTTTGTCGATTTACTATTTTTAGCAGTTTTAACTTTCAGGGCCATTTTGAGGGCCTAAATGAAGGTTTTTCAAGATCTAGCTCCTCAATGATAGCCAAAGGCATGATTGAGCCCCCAAAATKAATCTCCTCTACGATACCTTTCCAACGGGCTATCACATGCCTAAAACAGAGATCGTATGCAAAAGTTACGACCCAKGGAAGTTGATGTACTAACTTACMCAAACGGGGCCCACATGACTTTTGGCGCTTCATCTCCCAGGGTTAGGTTTTTTGATGTCTAGGGTTTTGGGCATTCTTTCTTATTGTAAAAGGGCCTTTAGAGCCTCATTGTAATTCTCTTCTTGCGAATGCGCACTGCCATCACATCTCTTCTCAGAGATAAGCCGCCACCATTCCAATAAGCTTGTTTCCACTGCATTTTACAGTTTCAACTTATTTTGTTATTGAATAGAAAACCAATTTTACTGTATCTCTGTTATTTTGTGTTAAGCACCTGTTAATAATCTGTATTCATTTTTTTTTGCTCATAAAATCCGGATCAAATTAATATCTTGCAAATATTTGAATTATTATTCCATGGGTGTATTTGTTATGAATATTGATGGATTATGCTATTGAATGTGATAGCATCATATGTCATCACCATATTCTTGTGTTTCTTGGTTGTTGAGGATTAGTTGTAGGTATATTGCTTTGGGTCAAGCGCCCAACGATGGAATTCATCGAACGTCTAGACGACCTTTTATCTTGTCTTGCTAACATATTCGTCTATATCTAGCATACTTGAGATTATAGCTGATTTCTGCAGTGATTTTTGACTGTTGTGGTTTACCCCTAGCCATAGAGAGATTTTCCTCGTAATAGTAGGTGATGTACAAGGGAATATAATATATGGAAATCATTCCCAAGGCTTGTGTGCCACCTTTACAATCATAAAAAATAATAATAATAACCATCTATATTTGGAAAAGGTGGCATACCCCTTTAACCATTGTCCACATCGTAACCCCTTATTATTCCTAAAAACCATTTCATATTCATTGTATATTAACATACATTTCACCATTACATCAGGATGGCATCACAACTTTATATCCAAATTGATAAGAAGAACAACTTAGGTAGCTAATTGTTCATTGGTGGGGACTTGGACTTGGGCTTGTACTAGGAACTTTATGAACCACACCACTTACGGAAAAATATATTTCATGAGTGTTATTAATACAAATTTCACATTGCTTCACGCCCAAGAAACATATCCATTTATGTACAATATTTATACATCAAGATATGTATAGTGCATGGGTCAAAATAGGGTATTACATTAAATCCTCTTTCTTGGAATAACAATAGACTTTGCAACAAAAAAATATAACTTAAAATCTATACCTATCCATCATGGATGATGATGGCATCCTCCATATCCCATGTTGCCTAATCTTGTGTGTAATGTTTTCATTGGAACTTGAGGTATATGTTTGCTCAATTCTTGAGTTTGGTCACCTTCCTATTGGTGATGCATAAAGGATTGATTTGAAACTCTCCATTTGGTTTCCTCGAAATTAAATCCTATTCAAATGTATGGTTAGGATCTTGTACATATTTATTAAGCAAGAATACATGAAAAACATTATTTTAACAAGCAATGTGTGTCTATGAGCAACTAGTTTTACTCTATCTATGACTTCAAATGACCCACAATATGTGAATGTTGACTTGGTACAACTTTCCAACTTCATTGATTTTCTCTTATTCAAATTCATCCTTACGAATACACATGTGATCACCCACAAGTAATTCCCTATGATTTTTATTCATGCATGGATAAATCATATTCCTATGGTAGATTGCCTTCAAATTGCACTTGATTTTGGGAACTTGTTCTTTCATTTATTTTCGCAATGATGGCCCAAAGTGTAATCTTTCTTGCTATGTTGTCCCAAATTATTGAAGTGTTGCATTTTTCTCCATACAAAAGCCACAATTAATGGACTTATTTCTAGTGACGTATGAAGATTGGTATTATATGGAATCTCCACTAAATGCAAGCATCCATCCCACTTAGAAAGCTTTTTCGTGGTTTGTCCATGGAATACATTTTCACCATATCCTTAGTATCCTTATTCACTAATTCGTTATCCACCCATATTCCTATTGATGATAGCTTGTACTAAACTTGAGTCAAGTCCCCAATGCTTGGAATAAAATAGCCCAAAAGTTTGATTTGAATAGTATTTCTTGATCTAAAATGATCACCATAGGCACTCCTTTCTACCTAACTGATTTCTTCATAAATATCTTAGCTTTGTTCATGACATTATGAGTAGACCTAAGTGGGATGAACTGTGCAACTTTAGTTAATTTTTCCATAGGCACTGTAATGTTGGACTCATGTTGCTTCACAATACCAAGTAAAGAACTGAGGAAATCCATCATGATTAATTCTCATTTCCATCATAAAAGTGATAAAGGATGTGCACAAATCATAGTATATGTTGGTGATCTCCTTTAACATATTAACATTCTAATCATTTTTAAAAACAACATTATTTTTCATTACTAACTAAAAACATTGGTTTTCCACAATCATCATAGTCTTGTTATAACCTGTCACCATACCTATCACCATAGACTTGTTGTAACCTAGATAATTAGCATAAGGTGAATTGTACATCTAATAGTCTTGTTGTAACCTAGATAATCTACATAAGGTGAATTGGCCATTTAATCTTTCTAGAGGCAATTCCTTATCCATGTGGAATTTGGCACATACATCCAACCTCTATGTGTAACAAATCCCTCATCTACCAATTGTGTGTGTGGAATCTCTTTTACTTTCTATAACTCCTTATTTATCATAAGATACAATTCATCTATCTCCAAAGGTTAAGTTCTCTTTTCTTGATATTATTCTTGTAAATATTGATGGTATTTACATATCTTTAAGTATTGATGGTATTTACATATCTTTAAGGATTAAAATTCTATACAACTTTATTTTAGTTCCCTTTTTATGTATATGATTTTGAATTTATATTTATAAATTAATTCCAAAATTTTTAAATACAGTAAATTTAATAATAAAATATAAATTGTGCTAAAAGAAATATTTAATTAAAGAATTAATTTGAAATAAAATTAATGAATATTTAAATCTGAAATAACTACGATCTTAATTTTAAGAATTTTTTTAAAAGTATTTAAACATTTTCCTTTTATAAAAAAAATAATAAAGTATTGAGACAATATCATATATTTATGTAAGAACTTGATACCTTGAAAATGTTGTTGAAAAATATTTTCTAGGAGATAATATTTATTATTTTAATTATAAAAAATTGGACATTACGATAGACCGAAAAACCCTTATTCAATAACAAGAGTGCATGTTATTAAATGTTATGCATTTCCACACTATATTACCCTTATTCAATAACAAGAGTGCATGCTATTGAATGTTATGCATTTCCACACTATATTTTTCTTAGTTGTGCAAAGAATTCGTTTCAAATTAAATACCTCTTTTCTTTATCTCTTTAAAATCCATAATTAAACTTTACTATGTTATTCATTGTGAGATACATAGTATTTGTTGTAAATCTGTTTTTAATTTTTTGAAGTAGTTTGGCTTTTGAATTCCGAGTTTGCACCCATGGCCTCATGATACATGTACCTATGATTGATATGAAAATAAAAATAATAGAAGTATTTCTAGTTGAATGTGCTTGAATGTTGTACATCTACATATTATATTTTTTATTTTTCTTAAGTGCAGGACACATTTTTTACAAATTACATATATATATATTCCTCGTACATCCAAGAAAAATATATTCCACCGATGTGGAATTCAGTTATACTCATTATTATTATTTTATTTTTATTATAATATGTTAAATATGTATTTCAACTTTGGTGGTTTCGGGGATTTAAAAAATGTAATTTAAATATATCTTACATAATTATTATTATCTTTTCCATAATAAATGTATATAAAGAAATTAATTTAAAATGTAAAAACCTATAATAATTTATGGACTTCTGCTGACATATAATTATTTATGCATTATCATTGTATTGTTATATTTGTGAGTGATGTGTTGATGTTGTCGCAAAACATGTGTGATGTGTTTAATGTAAAAAGAAAAATAAAATATGTCGGTTATATGATGCTTTGTCGTAACGACGGGGATCGTTACATGTGTTAGGCCATGGATCAATGTAGCCATTAAGATCAAGGAGAATATGAAATTCCAGATCACTCTATGTCTATAACATATCGTGATCGTTGAATTACATAAATACAAATGCATACTAACGAAACATACTAGAAACACTTTTATCCAAAGACACATTAGACCAAGTTGATCTTAACCAACTCCTAACTTTCTAAATATCCTAACATCCCCCCTTAAGAACAACTTGGTATAGGATTGAGGGATTTACAAAGGTGACAAAATAGGAGAAGGAATGAGGAATTAGAGTCTATCCCCTCTTAATGGCATCTTCGTGAACTCCTAAAATAGATTGAAGTATCGAAAAATTAACTTATGTAAGATACTCTGGGAAAACCTATAGATACAACTTGATCTTTTGTAGGGAAAAAAAGAACTTTAATAACTTTATCATGAATGATCTTTCTAATTAAGTACATGTGTAGCTCGGTGTGTGTGTGTAACATCCCGCTCTTGTGAGCACATGTTATTGACTATTCTCGAGGACACTTGTGTGCAAGTGATCCAATTATAGTATATGATTGTTTGTTTCATTTATAGATTCTTATGATGATGTTGATGGATTATGATTTATATTGTTTTGATATCTATGTATTGACAAATGTTATTGACGAGTTTCCCCTGAGTGTTCAACACACTTGACAGATCCAGGATGTCGATTGCATCACTGGACCTCCTTGGACTCTGGATTGAGTTAGGGCGTGGATTGTATTGGTTTGAGTATTTCATTTATGCATATGTGACATATGATCAATTATATTATAATGTTTTTTATGGATCATTGACAATGTTTTGTTGATGGGCGCAGGCTCATGATTGCTTACTAATCTGAATCACATAAAGAGTAAAGGGGCCATGCACAGAAACCAAATATTGAGGGATACGTGTGGCAGCATCCCTGACACAGCCTACTAGCACTCTCACCGTGCCTCGAATTGTAGGTTAATGTTTACCTAGTTCAAGAGATCCAGGATGTTGTGAGGGAAGATTGAGATGGTCACTCACGAATATTTCTAAGGGGTGTGCAATAAGGCATGGTCCTTATTCTTTAGAATCCCATAGCCTCTCACAAGGTCGCATGAATGGAGTGTTGACTCTAGGGGTTGGACAACTACCAAAACCAGTCAAAGGCGAGTGGCACCCTTGGAGCATGGAGTGTGTCTTGAAGGGCACATCACGTAATTAAAAATTTGAATCAAAGTCGAGTGGCACCCTTGGAGCACGGACTGCGTCTTGAAGGTTACGTCGCCGAATTAAAAATTGAGTTAATGAATATAGGTAGCCTAGAAAACTTTGAGCGAATATTAAACCTTGTAAAATCTTGATGAGTGTCGAATTAATTAATTGATTAATTAATTAATTAAAGAATGAATTTATTAATCATAACCCCTAAGGGCCTAAGCCTTTGCAAACAATTTTTTTTTAATTAAGCCTAAGTCTAAGTTAGTGAGAAGACTAAAAACTAATTTTTTAAATTAAATAATGAGGGGGATGAAATAAATCAATTTAAAAAGTCAAAGAAAATAAAATAAATCTAAAGARTGATTTAATACACATATGTGCAAGTAATTACCAAATTGGAATTTAAGRTAAAAATTAGAGTAAAGMTAAAGRAAAGGRAAATTAGAGTAAMGCTAAAGGAAAGKGTACKCATAAAAAAGAATCTAGAGTCTARTTAACAATAGTCTAACTARGARAAGATTCATATTTTAACTCAACTCCATTTCAGACTCGACTTGCAATCCARATGATCGAAGATCTACTACATGTTATGCCTTTGGCATTGGATCCGAGATTGTTTCATGGAGCAATAAGAAGCAACCTATCGTATCTTTGYCATCCACTGAGGCASAATATAAAGCTTTGTGTGCAGCAACTTGTGAAGTTGTTTGGTTGAGAAGACTACTTCAAGATGTTGGAGAAGAACAAAGGAAAGCTACGATAATCAAATGTGATGACCAAAGCTCAAGCAAGTTGGAAAATAATCCAATTTATCATTCAAGGACAAAGCATGTTGATACTCAGTGCCATTTTGTTCGAGAAAAGATGCAGTTTAATGACATTGCTTTAATGTATTGTAATACTAGTTAAAATGCTGTTGATATTGAAAGATCAAATTTGCACTATTTAGAAAGATGTTAGGTGTGGATGTCAATCATTTCTCCATTAAAGAAGAGACTTAGGAATAATAGAAAATTAGTTGTGGTAATTAGTTGACTTTAGCTCCAACCGTTCTTCATCATATCTCTCATATATATATATATATATATATATATATATATATATATATATATAGTAATTCTCATTGATTAATTTGAACTAAGATTGGCTTTGCTTCCCCGACGTCCGAGTGCTGTTGAAATTCACTGAACCGAGGGAATTAGGTTACGATTATTGAATTATGGAGAGAAATAAGACAGTGCATCATGCTGAATTATTGTGAGAAAGAAGACAGTGCATCATGCATCCGTATTTCTTCCTACTTTCTCAATTTTGCGGGCTTTTCTCTAATAGACTGGTCGACAGTGGAAAATTCATCTTCATCTTCCAGATTCATGAGGACAACTATTGTATTGTGGGGAAATCGAACAGGTACTATGCATCCTTCCTCACAGTGTATACTTTTGTGGACTTCTGCAGTGGAAAATGTCTCGACTTCATGTGAACTGTGAAGCATGCGCAGCAACAACATTGTCCACTGAAGCACAGCAACAAGCCAGAAAGTTGGGTAAAGTGACCTGAGACTTTGAGGACTTGTGAGCATATGAAGTTTATCTCCGGGCTGGCTGGTTCGTTGAATTTACATATTTTAGTTGACAAATATATAGAACGACATGGAAATTGGTCACATAGCGTTCCATCCTTCATTTTCCTGTTTTTTCGTCTGCTAGCTGGACCGTGCAATGGTGGGCGCGGCCACAACTCAACACGCGCAATGCACGGGTCCTCGACGACACCATTTTGCGGGCTGGATATTTTTGAATATGTTAAAAATATCCAGCGATATGCATGCTTTGAGGTGTACATTCTTACAGTGATATGATAGCATTATGTTTCAGATTTCACTTTTCTGTAATGTTATTGTTTTCGAGGATGCTTTAAATTATTAAATTATACTTTTATCCTTCTTTTTCTTAATAGAAGTTGGTCTTTTTACATTTTGAGAATGTGGTTATTAGTGATGCTTAAAATATAAACCTAAGACAATTAACATCAAAGAGAATATGCTTCCTAAGTTTGTTTTAAATTTGAATTAAAATTATTTATAGTTTAAGAGGTTAAGTTTTAGCTATATTATTGGAGAATAGAAGAGAAGGTTACTATGCAAAATATGGATATCATTAACATTACTATTACATTTAGATTTAAGGAGAAATTATGGTGGAACAAATAAATAGAGAAAAAAAGAAAATTAAAATAACAAGTCATTAGGAGAGAGATAGAAGATCAAAAGTACCCTTATGTTGTAGCTAACTTATAAAAGAAAATCATATGAGCTCCATAATAAAAGCACTTTCTTTTAATAGGTCTTATATATACCGATATTATATCTCAATTTCAAGATATTCTTAATAATACTAACCTTCTTGAAATGTTAATTCATCATAGTTATGCAGATTTAGGAAAGCTTATCTTTAATATTTTCCAGCATAAAAATAAAATTATAAAGCATAAATAACAAATTTTACTTTCCCTGTATACACTTTTTCTACAAATGATAGGTTATATTAATGTTTTATCATGCACCTAATGCATGGGATAAACTCTTTCAGAAGTTTGTTGTAAACTTTAGTTTTTTATTTCAAATATGTCTTGTGTATGCCTACATTATATTTCAATTTCAAAATATTCTTAATAATATTAACCTTCTTGAAATGTTAACTCATCAAAATTATGGAGATTTAGGAAAGCTTATCTTTAATATTTTCCACTATAAAAATAAAAATCTAACATAAATAACAAATTTTGCTTTCACTATACACACTTTTTCTATGAATGATAGTTTATAATGATGTTTTATCATGTACCTAATGCATGGCATAAACTCTTCCACAAGTTTGATGTAAACTTTAGTTCTTCATTTCAAATCAAACTTTAGTTCTCCATTTCAAATGATCACCTTTGTAACTTCATGGAACATGATCACTACTTTGACAAATATCTCAAGTGTGTTTATCAACTTATGAATAGATGGTCATCCAATCTAAATAATGTTCCCACCACTACCATTATAGATGGATAAATGATTCAACAAGCATGTCTGATGATGATACTATGCTTTAACCTTTTAAATATTTAATCATCTAAAAATATATCCAACCAAAATTGTCTTCAATCTTGGTTAAAAGTAATTCCTTCCCACATTTTTCATGGCCTTCTAGTAACATGGATGACCCTCATAAAATGCATCATTCTTTCTCTTAAGATACATTTTCTTATCTCTAGATACATGCATCTAACCTTCATGTGTAAAAGTTTCATTTTCTACCCTTCATACATATATTATACATATATTGTTATTTATCATTTCTTTTTTATAACTTTTTTACCTAAAGAGAAGATTTATATATATCATAAGCCTCAATAATGCTTTTCACAACACTAATCCCAAAAATATTGATGGTAGCTAGATGACTTATTTTTTATTTTTTTTTGTTTGTTAGTTTGTCTGTGACTTGTGGGACTAACTTGTGGCTAAGAAATCGCGACTCAGGGGCATCTAAGCCATCAAAATCACTTGGGGATCGCACCCGGCCTGAACCACACCAACCCTTAACATGGCATCGACTGTCATACACCTCAAGGACTTCTAGATATCTTATTTTTAATATGCATCTATAACCTTACTTTATTTTACCTTGAAATCATACTAATGGATGAACTCCAACCCCCTTCTTTTTCAAACAATCAAGTGTAATTAAGTAAATAAATATAGAATTTATCTTTCATATCATAAAATTAATGAACCTACTTTATTAATAGTGATTGAAAATATATATATATAAGTATTTCTTGAATATCATAAAATTCATAAACCTACATTTATTAATAATGATTGAATATATATATATATATATATATATATATATATATATATATTGAATAGTTACCAAATATTTTTTCTATTATTTATCCTTCATGCATACCTATGATGTTCTCACCATAAAAATTTCCTAATAAAAATATTATAAATGGACATATTTTCCATCTTGATTGTTATATATTCATGGAGTTGGAAATAGTTTTTTGTTTCCAACATCCAATCTTTGTTTCCTTATCTACTTTTCAATTTTCCTTCAAAGGTAAATGATTTTATCTTTAAAATTATCCCTACAATCTATCCTAATAGGATATTTTTCTCTTGTCAATGAAATGTGATTTTCTCTAATATATATATCTCATTCACCGAAGTCTTAAAGAACAAAGGTGGTAAGTAAAATTACAAGAGGATTTCCTATAAAATCCCCTTTCAATATTAATCCTTTTTTCATCCCCTCAATGAGAATAAATACTATGTTGTAATAATCTAGCTTTTTAAGAATTGATATTTGATATTTGATATAGATCTCTATTCAAAATTATTCTTCTCATCTTTTCACTTTCATAATATGAGTTAAATATTTACATATCTAACCTAAATCAAGATGAAAATGATATATTGATAATAAAATGGTAGAGATAAAAACATGTAATGAAAAGACGAGAACCTTGCAAAGGTACAAAATGATGAATATGTAGGTAATGTACAAGGGAATATAATATATGAAAATAGTTCCCAAGGCTTTTGTGCCACCTTTACAATCATAAAAAAAAAGGAAAGAATTTAGCCATCTATACTTGGCAAAGGTGACATACCCCTTTAACCACTGTCCACATCATAAACCCTTACTATTCCTAAAAACCATTTCATATCGATTGTATATTAATATACATTTCACCATTACATTGTGATGGCATCACAACTTTATATCCAATTTGATAAGAAAAATAACTTAGGTAGCTAATTGTTCATTGGTGGGGACTTGGACTTGTGCTCATACTAGAAACTTTATGAACCACACCACTTATGGAAAAATATATGTCATGAGTGTTATTAATACAATTTTCACATTGTTTCACACCCAAGAAATATATCCATTGATGTACAATATTTATACATCAAGACATGTATAGTGCATGGGTCAAAATGGGGTATTACATTATCCTCTTTCTTGGAATAACAATAGACTTTGTAACAACAAAATATAACCCAAAATCTATAATTCTCCATTATGGATGATGATGGCATCCTCCATATCCCATGTTGCCTAATCTCGTGTGTAATCTTTTCATTGGAACTTAACTTATATGTTTTCCCAATTCTTGAGTTTGGCCACCTTCCTATTGGCGATGCATAAAGGATTGATTTGAAACTCTCCATTTGGTTTCCTCAAAATTAAAGCCTAGTCAAATGTATGGTTAGGATCTTGTACACATTTATTAAGCAAGAATACATGAAAAACATTATGTTTTTTAATATTAGCAAGCAATGTATGTCTATAAGCAACTAGTTTTATTCTATCTATGACTTTAAATGGCCTGCAATATGTGAATGCTGACTTGGTACAAATTTCCAACTTCATTGATTTTCTCTTATTCAAATTCATCCTTACGAACACACATGTGATCACCCACAAGTAACTCCCTATGATTTTTATTCATGCATGGATAAATCCTATTCCTACAGTGGGTTGCCTTCAAATTGCACTTGATTTTGGAAACTTGTTCTTTCATTTATTTTTGCAATGATGGCCCAAAGTGTGATATTTCTTGCTATGTTGTCCCAAATTATTGAAGTGTTCCACTTTTATCCATACAAAAGCCACAATTAATGGACTTATTTCCAGTGACGTCTGAATATTGGTATTGTATGCAATCTCCACTAAATGCAAGCATTCTTCCCATTTAAAAATATTTTTCGTGGTGTTTCCATGGAATACATTTGCATCACATCTTTAGTTTGATTTGAATTGTATTTCTTGATCTAAAATGATCACCATGGGCACTCCTTGCTACCTAACTAATTCCTTCATAAATATCTTATCTTTTTTCATGACCTTATGAGTAGACCTAAGTGGGATGAACTATGCAAATTTAGGATGTGCACAAATCATGCTATATGTTGGTGATATCCTTTAACATATTAACATTCTAATCATTTTTAAAAACAACATTGTTTTTCATTAATGACTAAAAACATTGGTTTTCCACAATCATCATAGTCTTGTTGTAACCTATCACTATATGTATCACCATAGTCTTGTTGTAACCTAGATAATCAACATATGGTGAATCATACATCTAATAGTCTTGTTGTAACCTATCACCATACCTATCACCATAGTCTTGTTGTAACCTATATAATGGACATAAGGTGAATTGTACATATACTAGTCTTGTTGTAACCTAGATAATCTACATAAGGTGAATTGCCCATCTAATATTTCTAGAGACAATTCCCTATCTCTGTTGAATTGAGCGCATACATCTAACCTCCATGTGTAACAAGTCCCTCATCTATAATTGTGAGTGTGACATCTCTTTTACTATCTATAACTCTTTATTTATCATAAGATCAAATTCATCTATGTCAAGAGGCTCAAGTTCTTTTTCCCTGATATTATACTTGTAACTATTAATGTTATTTACCTATCTTTAACTATTAAGATTTTATACAATTTTATTTTCATTCCCATGATTTTGAATTTATATTCATAAATCAAGTCCAACTTCTTTAAATACAATAAATTTAATAATAAAATATAAATTATGTTAAAAGAAATATTTAATTAGATAAATTAATTTGAAATAAAATTAATGAATATTTAGATCTAAAATAACTATGAATTTGATTTTATGAAATTTTTAAAAAATATTTAAACATTTTCCTTTTGATAAAAGAGATAGTAAAGTATTGATACGATCTCATATATTTGTATGTACGTGATATCTAGAAAATGTTGTTGAAAATTATTTTTTAGTTGCTGAAAATTATTTTCTAAGTCATAATACTTATTATTTTAATTATAACGGATTGAAAGCTATTATAGGCCATGAACTCTTATTCATTAACATGAGTGCATGTATGTTGTTGAATGTTATGCACTTGCACAATATATTTTTCTTAATTGTACAACAAAGTTCTTTCAAATTAAATATTTTTTTTTATCTTCTTAAAACTCATAATTAAATTTTACTATTTTATTCATTAATTATACTTTACTATTTTATTCATTGTGAAATACATAGCATTGGTTGTAAATTTGTTTAAAATTTTTAAGGGTAGTCTGGCCAATATCTTTAGAATGCACCCATGGCCTCATGATGCATGTACCTATGATTGATATGAAAATAAAAATAATAAAAGTATTTTTAATTGAATGTGCTTGAATGTTGTACAACTGCATATTATATTTTTAATTTGTATAAATTGAATGGACTATTTTTTTACAAAATACATATCTATTTTCCTCATACATTCAAGAAAAATGTATTATACAGATGTGTAAAATGCAACTATACCCATTCTTATTATTTTATTTTTATTACAATATGTTAAAGATTTATTTCACTTTTCTTTTTAGAAATTTAAAAAATTTCATTTAAATGTTACTTACAGAATTATTATTATCTTCTCCATAATAAATGCATATAAAAAAATTAATTTAAAATATAAAAACCTATAATAACTTATATTGTTGTAAACATACAATTTGTATTGATTTATGTGTTTGTACAATCTATTTCAATGCATTGGTTTAGTTATTTGATGCATAGATTCTTCTATTTGTACAATCTATTTCAATGCATTGGTTTCAGTATTTCATATATTGATTTTATTGTATTACATAAATTTCAATGTTTGCAAAGTTTATAATTTTAAATTAAGTTTGTTCATAGTGATTATTTATTCTAGTTTAAGTAGTTCACTGAACTATTTAAGAAAGAAGCTTATGAAACACTACTAAAATCCCCATAAGTTTAAATTACATATCATAGAGTTATAATGAGTTAGTAGGTTCCAATTCTAAAGATCGATTATGAATAGGTGGACTAATAAATTACTATTATGAATTGCAGTGAGGACCTCAACTTAAGAGGACCTTTAAATTTTGCATTCCAAAAAATTTGCATTTCAATAAATTTGATTTTTAGATAAATATGATTATGACATGAATATTTTATAAATTCATTTCAATATTTAAACTATATAAATATACTGTTACAGTTTAACCATAAATAAAAATCAAATATATATGTAGTCAAAATACTTTATAATAATATTTAAAATCTGATTTGACATATTAAATGATATCCACAATCATTTATAATAAATATTTTATAATAATATTTAAAATCTGATTTGATATAGTATTCAATAGGATATCTACAACAATTTACAATTTACTTTTCACACTATTTTAAAATTATTTATAAAACTTCTACCAAAACAATTTATTAATTGCACCATTTTAAGATTACATTTACCAAAATAATTTACTATTTAGATCATTTTAAAATTGCTTCTCCCACAACAATTTACTGTTTACACCATTTTAAGATTATTTATAAGTCTTATACAATTAATTGGAAATGTTCCTATAGCCAGTTTTGCAGTATATCATTAATTGGAATATACAAACGTTTAGTAGAGGATAGTGGCTCAAAAATGATACTTAATACCTTTTCTTTTGAAAATAATATTTTATTTACTGTTTACACCATTAATTGGAAATGTAAATATACAAACGTTTAGTAGAGGATAGTAGCTCAAAAATGATAATTAATACTTTTTCTTTTGAAAATAATATTTGATTTACTATTTACACTATTTTAAGATTATTTATAAACCTTATACAATTAATTGGAAATGTACCTATAGCCAGTTTTGCAATATATCATTAATTGGAAATGTAAATATACAAACATTTAGTAGAGGATAGTGGCCCAAAAATAGTAGTTAATACTTTTCTTTTAAAAATAATATTTTGATAACATGCTGCACGATGAAAAATAACATGCTGCACGATGAATGAATTATTGTGAAGACATTTTCCCAAATTGAGGAGAAAGGCTGAATAATCACGTTGAAGACATTCTCTAAAAATGAAATAAAATATGCATCACTGTCAAAAGTCAAAAGTCACAAGTTTAGAGACAGTGCATCATGCATCCATGTTTCTGCTTCCTTTGCCACCATTTCTATTTTGCGTACTTGTTTGATGATAAAGTGGTTAACAGAAGAAAATTCGTGGATTTCATTGGAACTTTAAAGCATTCGAGTTGACCATCTATTGCTGAGAAATGGAACTGCTCTGCATCCTTTCTCACAATCTATACTTTTGTGGATTCCCGTATTTATAAAGAAGTGGTCGAATGTTAAAAAAAATGTGTCTGGGCGTTAACAGAAACATAATTGCCTAGCTTCAGATTTCTACTGAAACGCAGCAGCCGCTGAGAATGTCCCGTAGCTGGGGCCATATTGTCTACTGAAACGCATCAGGTGGTGAGAAACCAGGGTGATATGCCCTGAGACTTTCAGGGCTTCTGAGAAAAGAGTTTCTCTACAGGTTCGATTGGTTGGATTTACATATTTTGGGCAGTGAGGAAAGAGTCTTTGTCTTTCAACTGGATGAACATTTCCAAAATCCAATTATTTCAATTCGTGCGCAATTTATCTACTTTCTTCTTTTTCTTCAAATTTTGACCGTGGGATTCTCATCGCATCGTAGCCGGACGAATATATAGAATGAAATGGAAATGTTTACACAGCGTTCCATCATTTACATTTTATTCATTCCCTATCTGGACTGTTCAATCGCTGCGACAAGACTCGAACCCCGCGATGAGCGGGTCGACGATACCATTTGGTNAGGGTAATATGCCCTGAGACTTTCAGGGCTTCTGAGCATATCAAGTTTCTCTACAGCTTCGGTTGGTTGGATTTACATATTTTGGCCAGTGAGGAAAGGGTCTTTTTCTTTCAACTGGATGAACATTTCCAAAATCCAATTATTTCAATTCGTGCGCAATTTCTCTACTTTCTTCTTTTTCTTCAAATTTTGACCGTTGGATTCTTCTTTTTCATACCCTAGCAACGACACTCGAATCCCGCGATGAGCGGGTCGATGATACCATTTGGCCGGTTGGTAATAAAGATCAACTTAATTCATCGAATCAACGTTCAAGTTAATCAACTTAAGTCATAAAGATCATATGAAAAACAGAACTGTATCCTTTTTCAGGAGGTACACTTTCGTGGACTCCCGTACTTGCAATGAAGTAGTGGACAGTTAAAAATGTGTACACTTCATTTGAACTTCAAAGCATTTTCATGAAATCTTTGAATAATATTTCTGAGTTGACAGTTATTTTCATGAAATCTTTGAATAATATTTCTGAGTTGACAGTTTATATTTATGTTTTAAAATTTTAAAACCACGTGAACGGCACATTATTTTGGGCACAATCCAGTGAGCGTGATTGATTGATCGCCATCTGCTCCACAAATCTACACCTTATTTTGGGCACAATCCAGTGAGCGTGATTGATTGATAGCCATCTGCTCCACAAATCTACAGAATGAAATGGAAAAGGTTCATTCTCTCTTTTTCATCGCCATATGCTCTTAAACAATAATTATTAAAAAAAAATGAAAAGAGTTTTGAAATGTTAATGACTTAGAACAAAATCCATTTTACCATACATCTATGTGAACACCATATTTAATAAATATTGAGATCCATCAAAAGGAATAAGAAGGTAATTATCTATGAGTTTAAAATGGATTTATGTTGGTTTATTTTATTATAGAGGTTTATAATTATTCTTTTCCCTTTTTATTTTATTTTATTGATATCCATCAAAAGAAATAAGAAGGTAATTATGTAACGAACCTCTCGTTTTGTCACTACATGACATTACATGACATTATACTCAACAACGCAACACGATGATGAACACCACACAAGCAACTCACGCAACAATAGCATGAGCCAACGCGCTGTCACACCCTACAAGTTAACATTTCACTGTGGTAGTTTTGATGTGGCAACTCGCTGCCAATCTCAAGGACAATTGTAGCCCAAGGGTGTAAAACTTTTTAGAAGATTTGGTGGATGGCAGCCGGTTTGCAACATAGAGCAGCCAAAGGTGGAAGTGTTCGCTGAGAAATTCGGGTGGACTGTAGGATAGTGTTAAAACAGTTATTACATAGATGGCAGTGGCAGTTGGTACATAGCACGATTCCCGGATAATGAATCGAGATTCTCTGCAGATTCATTAATTGTTGCTCAGGGCAACTGTAGGTAGAAATAAATCCTAACAAATAATAAACATCGTGAAGGTAAACTCCAGTCTATGGTGCACTGTCTGAACACAATTATGCCCCTTGATTAATACGCCCAAAATTAAAGAGTAAAAGTGAAATCTGATTTTAAAATATGTAAAGTAACGGCCCAAAGTTTACACGCTATCCAGAAACGATTTAGTCAACGCAAGGTAAGGAAAACGCATGGCAACCCACCGCTTGCTAACAACGCACATTCATTTTGCCTATGCAATGTACATATTGGAAGAGGTGGATTTGCAGGGCAGAAGTATATAAATGAATAAAATACACAGTAAAATTTGCCAGGGATTTGTATCAACGCAGACTTGAATTTGCCAGGAATGCATCAAACTCTATATCAACAAATGCATTAAAACGTGGAATTCATTCCTCAGCAATCACATTAAACACGGAGCATTTACTGGTTCACTCAGGTTGTTGGCTTCCAAGGGTCCCAATAACATAGTCCAAATACTTTAAAAGGTTTTCAATCGAGTCAAATACAGTGCAGAGGTAAATAATACCATTGAAAAATACAGTAAGATACGAAACGCAGCGTAAAAAAAATTAAATCGCCCAAGGAAGATTTCGCACAGGTATACATGAAAAAGGGTGACGCGGTCCTCACGCCATCAGCAGAGGAACAGGGTCAAAGATTTAGAAGTGGCCGCCCAGAAATCAAAATGGCAAAACAAAAACACACTAAACAGAAGACATGGTGAAAGTATGCCAAGAATTAAACAAAAATGCAAGGTTAAAATCGCTCCTCTAGTGCAAATACAAAGTTAAAATTTACCTCTATCACAAAATTACATTCGCTGAAGCAATCTTTTTACATCATTACCTTATTGAACGCAGAAGTTAAGATTATAGCTATCACAAATTACATTCGCTGAAGTAATGTTTTTACATCATTACCTTATTGAACGCAGAAGTTAAGATTATAGCTATCACAATTTACATTCGTTGAAGTGATCTTTTACATCTCAGAATACCAATATAAAAATGCTGACAACGGTAAGAGAACGCCAAGGCTATAAGGATAACTTATCGAAAGGATCGCAGCCTTCTATTAGTCAAGGCGCAAAAAAATAAACAACAAGGAAGCAAGATAATCCATACGCAGAGGCCGTACCAGAAGATACAAGTCAAACAATCAGGCAAGGACATCAACAGAGGTAGACGACTGATAGGTTTGTCCTTCACTTCATCATCCTCACACAAAAAAGCAGGGCATTGAGATCCATAGGTCTTTTAACGCTAAGGCGATGATTGTAGATCAGGCTCCTGGCCGACTGCTCAGGCAAGGACTGAGGAGCTAAGGACGAAGGGCAACAACCAATAAGGACACAATCAATCATAGCCATATGGTCAACACATGCGGGACAACGAAGGCCATGGGGGTCAACAACCATCGAGCTAGGCTAAGGAAGGTTTCAGTCATAAATTTTAAAAGAACATTGTTTTACTTTTCCATTAAATAAACAAATCCAAGCATAAAACCTACAACTTACACTATACAAAAATGAAAAGAGAGTACCATTACCTGTTCCCCCGCTTTGAGTGACGACCGCGCGCTCTGTGCAACTCCCGCTCGTCGACTATCAAGACTTCACCGGTACCTCCTAGCCAATACTAGGGGTACTCTTCTTCCCCCTTATCCCCCTAAGCCATAAAGGGGCCACACACACTATCCAGAGGTTTCGTCTAGCTCCCGGCTCGCCTCGCAAGGCCGAGCTACCACTCCTCTCTGACCTGGGTATCCCAACTCCCACAAGTAAATCATTCAACTCGATATTTCTACAGCATAACGTTATGAAAATAGAAGATGATCCAACCTCCATCACCTCCCTTCATTATATAGAGTTTCGTGGTTCCTTACTTTCCAAAATTTCTCTTTTAGTTAAGTTTTTATAATTTATTTCCTAAAAATTCCTCTCCATACAAGTGTCACCCAACACCTTTGTTCCTCCAGTATTTAATTTCTTTAATTAATTAATTATCTTATTTCCCTCACCCACCTAGAGTTACTCCTAGAATCACTCCTAGGTGTCCCCAATTCCTTTACAGGTTTTAAAAGCTTTCCCTATTATGAAATTGCTAATTCAGTTTAAAATTAGAAATCTCTTAAATGGTAGATTATTTACTAAGTTGACTTTTCGCTTTTTCCCTTAAGTTCCCCTTTTCCCCTTTTTATGTTACCTCTTTTCCCTAGTTTCCTCTTTTTTTTATTTTCCCTCTTTCCCCTTTACTTAGAACTCAAAAAGGCAGGTGTGAAAATTAACCCTTTTTCCCTTGTCTTATTTAATTAGTATACTTTAATTTATTAAGGTAATAAAACAATTAATTCCCTTTTTAAATTTTAATCCAACATAATTTTACTTTTTTTTTTTTTAGAATAATTTAAATTTCTTACTCCCTTCATATTACAAGATTTTACGAAGATCATAATTATTATTTAAGTTGTTTTTAGTTTTATTATTTTTATTACTATTCTTTTTTTATAGAAGACAAAATTTTACCACTAGCGTAATTTAGACTTAGGCCTTAAATTTCGTACTAGGCAACATTTAATTAGGGAAAATGTTTTTAAAAATTACTTAACATGTTATTTTTCTTAGGGCCATCTAGGTTCATCCATCTATCATCAACAATGTGATGTGCCCTTCAGGATGCACTAGGTGCTCCAAGGATGCCACTCACCTCATATGATCCTTTGCGTGACGCGCTCTTCAGGATGCTCTACGTGCTCCAAGGGTTTCACTCACCTCTTGACTGATTTGGTAGACATCAATAACCCTTGGAGTCAACACTCCGCCAGGTGAACTCGTGGGAGACTAAGGGCCTCTGAGGAATAATGCCCCTGTCTTATTGCACGCCCCTTAGAATCATCATGAGCGACTGTCGTAGTCTGCCCTCATGGCATCCTGGGTCCTCTCAAACTAGGTAATCATTAACCTAGAGTTCGAGCCACCGC
>JASDQU010948052.1:81142-93378 GCA_032191745.1 Picea mariana
AATGTCTTCACAATAATTCATTCATGGTGCAGCATGCTATCAAAATATTATTTTCAAAAGAAAGGGTATTAACTATTATTTTTGAGCCACCATCCTCTACTAAACGTTTGTATATTTACATTTCTAATTAATGATACAATGCTTAAAACTTGGTATAGATACATTTCCAATTAATGGTATAAGGTTTATAAATAATATTAAAATGATGTAAACAGTAAATTGTTGTGGTAGAAACAATTTTAAAATGGTCTAAATAGTAAATTGTTTTGGTAGAAGCACTTTTAAAATGGTGCAAGCAATAAATTGTTTTGGTAGAAGCCTTATAAATAATTTTAAAATGGTGTGAACAGTAAATTGTAAATTATTGTAGATATCTTATTGAATATTATGTCAAATCAGATTTTAAATATTATTATAAAATATTTATTGTAAATTATTGTGAATATCCTATTAAATACTATGGTAAATCAGATTTTAAATATTATTATAAAATATTTTAATTGCATATATATTTGATTTTTATTTATGATTAAACTGTAACAGTATATCTATATAACTAAAATATTGAAATGAATTTATAAAAGATTCATGTCATAATCATATTTATATAAGGATCAAATTCATTGAAATGCAAATTTTTTTGAGTGCAAAATTTAAAGGTCTTCTTCAGTGCAATTCATAATAGTAATCTATTAGTCCACCTATTCATAATTGATCTTTAGAATTGGAACCCACTAAATTACTATAACCCTATGATATGTAATTTAAACTTATAGGAATTTGAGTAATGTTTCATAAGCTTCTTTCCTTAAATAGATCAGTAAACTACTTAAATTAGAATAAATAATCACTATGAATAAACTTAATTTGAAATTATAAACTTTGCAAACATTGAAATTTATGTAATACAATAAAAACAATATATAAAATACTGAAACCAATGCATTGAAATAGATTGTAGAAACGGAAGAATCAATGCATGAAATACCTAAACCAATGCATTGAAATAGATTATACAAACACATAAATCAATGCAAATTGTATGTTTTCAACAACATAAGTTATTATAGGTTTTTACATTTTAAATTAATTTCTTTATATACATTTATTAGGGAGAAGATAATAATAATTCTGTAAGTTACATTTAAATGACATTTTTAAAATTTCTAAAAAGAAAGTTGAAATAAATCTTTAACATATTATAATAAAAATAAAATAATAAGAATGGGTATAGTTGAATTTTACACATCTGCATAGTATATTTTTCTTGAATGTGTGAGGAAAATAAATATGTATTTTGTAAAAAAATAGTCCCTACAATTTATAAAAATTAAAAATATAATATGCACTTGTACAACATTCAAGCACATTCAATTAAAAATACTTTTGTTATTTTTATTTTCATATCAATGATAGGTACATGTATCATGAGGGCATGGTTTCATTCTAAATATATTAACTAGACTACCCTTAAAAATTTAAAACAGATTTACAACCAATGCTATGTATTTCACAATGAATAATATATTAAAGTGTAATTAATGAATAAAATAGTAAAGTTTAATTATGGATTTTAAGGAGATAAAGAAAAGAGGTATCTAATTTGAAAGAAATTTGTTGTACAATTAAGAAAAATATATTGTGCAAGTGCATAACATTCAACAACATACATGCATTCATGTTAATGAATAAGAGTTTCCGGACCTACAATAGCCTTCAATTCTCTATAATTAAAATAATAAGTATTATCAGTTAGAAAATAATTTTCAACAACATTTTACATCCAATTCTTTATAATTAAAATAATAAGTATTATCAGTTAGAAAAAAAAATTCAACAACATTTTCTAGGTATCAAGTTAATACAAATATATGAGATTGTCTCAATACTTTACTTTACTATCTCTTTTAGATCTAAATATTCATTAATTTTATTTCAAATTAATTTATCTAATTAAATGTTTCATTTAACATAATTTATATTTCATTATTAAATTTATTGTATTTAAAGAAGTTGGAATTGATTTATGAATATAAATTCAAAATAATGAAAATGAAAATAAAATTATATAAAATCTTAATAGTTAAAGATAGGTAAATACCATCAATAGTTACAAGTATAATATCAGGAAAAAAGAACTTGAACCTCTTGATATAGACCAATTTTATCTTATGATAAATAAGGAGTTATAGAAAGTAAAAGAGACGTCACACTCACAATTGTAGATGAGGGACTTGTTACACATGGAGGTTAGATGTATGTGCCCAATTCCGCAGAGATAGGGAATTGTCTCTAGAAATATTAGGTGGACAATTCATCTTATGTAGATTATCTAGGTTACAACAAGACTATTATATGTACATTTCACCTTATATCGATTATCTAGGTTACAACAAGACTATGGTGATAGGTATGGTGATAGGTTACAACAAGACTATTAGATGTATGATTCACCTTATGTTGATTATCTAGGTTACAACAAGACTATGGTGATACCTATGGTGATAGGTTACAACAAGACTATGATGATTGTGGAAAGCCAATGCTTTTAGTCATTAATGAAAAATAATGTGTTTTTAAAAATGATTAGAATGTTAAGATGTTAAAGGATATCACCAACATATAGCATGATTTGTGCACATCCTAAAGTTTCACAGTTCATCCCACTTAGGTCTACTCATAAGGTCATGAAAAAGATAAGATATTTATGAAGGAATTAGTTAGGTAGCAAGGAGTGCCTATGGTGATCATTTTAGATCAAGAAATACAATTCAAATCAAGTTTTTGGGCTATTTTATTCCAAGCATTGGGGACTTGACTGAAGTTTAGTGCAACCTATCATCCATAGGAATATGGGTAGATAAGGACTTAGTGAATAAGGATACTAAGGATATGATGCAGATGTATTGCATGGAAACACCACGAAAAATATTTCAAAGTGGGAAGAATGCTTGCATTTAGTGGATATTGCATATAATACCAATATTTAGACATCACCCGAAATAAGTCCATTAATTGTGGCTTTTGTATGGAGAAAAATGCAACACTTCAATAATTTGGGACAACATAGCAAGCAAAATCACACTTTGGGCCATCATTGCCAAAATAAATGAAATAACAAGTTCCCAAAATCAAGTGCAATTTGAAGGCAACCCACCATAGGAATAGGATTTATCCATGCATGAATAAAAATCATAGGGAGTTACTTGTGGGTGATCACATGTGTGTTCGTAAGGATGAATTTGAATAGGAGAAAATCAATGAAGTTGGAAAGTTGTACCAAGTCAGCATTCATATATTGCAGGCCATTTGAAGTCATAGATAGAATAAAACTAGTTGCTTATAGACATACATTGCTTGTTACTATTGAAAAACATAATGTTTTTCATGTATTCTTGCTTAATAAATGTGTACAAGATCCTAACCATACATTTGACTAGGCTTTAATTTTTAGGAAACCAAATGGAGAGTTTCAACTCAATCCTTTATGCATCGCCAATAGGAAGGTGGCCAAACTCAAGAATTGAGCAAACATATAAGTCAAGTTCCAATGAAAACATTACACACGAGATTAGGCAACATTGGGATATGGAGGATGCCATCATCATCCATGATGGAGAATTATAGATTTTGAGTTATATTTTGTTGTTGCAAAGTCTATTGTTATTCCAAGAAAGAGGATAATGTAATACACCATTTTGACCCATGCACTATACATGTCTTGATGTATAAATATTGTACATAAATGAATATGTTTCTTGGGTGTGAAACAATATGAAATTTGTATTAATAACACTCATGACATATATTTTCTATAAGTGGTGTGGTTCATAAAGTTTCTAGTACAAGCACAAGTCCAAGTCCCCACAAATGAACAATTAGTTACTTAAGTTATTTTTCTTATCAAATTGGATATAAAGTTGTCATGCCATCACAATGTAATGGTGAAATGTCTATTAATATACAATGGATATGAAATGGTTTTTAGGAATAATAAGGGGTTATGATGTGGACAGTGGTTAAAGGGGTATGTCACCTTTGCCAAGTATATTTTATGATTGTAAAGGTGGCACAAAAGCCTTGGGAACTATTTTCATATATTTTATTCCCTTGTATCATTTTGTGCCTTTGCAAGGTTCTCTTCTTTTTATTACATGTTTTTACCTCTACTTTTTTATTATCAATATATCATTTTCATCTTGATTTAGGTTAGATATGTAAATATTTAACTCATATTATGAATGTGAAAGGATGAAAAAAATAATTTTAAATAAAAATCTATATCTTATATCAAATCTCAAATCTTATATCAAATCTCAATTCTTGTAAAGCTAGATTATTATTGGTATGGACTTGTTTTCTTAGTTAAACCCTTACCCTTCTCATCACATAACACAACCTTGAATTCCTATGTTGCTTTCATTCCAAATGTTCATATATTTTTATAAATAAGTTTTCTCTTGATGTTTTATATGAAGTATTTCACAGTCCATTTAAACTTTTATTTCGGTACATGTTCTATTTATTGTTGTCTAGCATGTTGTAATTTACAATTGCGTTTAATGAATGAGTCTGAATATTTGCAGGTCCTTTTGTAATTGTGATTGAACTTTATATATTTGTCGTCTTGGGCGAAGAAGATGGCGATCTCACGATCGACATCAACAATCAATCACACACGATGGAACGTGCCAAAAAAGGTGGCGTTGTCGTGGGGTTATAGTTTTAAGAAAAGTAAAACAAGAAAGAAATTTCTCGGATCAAAATATCCGTTGAAAGACAAACGACTCTGTCCTCACTGGCTAAAATATGTCAATTCAGCCTTACTGAATAAAAAACCACGCTATGAGATAAAAGTCGCCAATAGTTAAATAAATAACAACACAATATCATTAAAAGTGGGCAATTCCTGTAAGAAACAGATATCACATGTATAAATTAATGGTAAATTGCATTAAAATATATTTGATTTAATAGTATCAATTAGATTCTTCAATACATTAGATTCTTCAACACATTAGTTTAAATGTTCTATTTTTTGGTTGTTTTTTGAAATTTTTTTCTTTTTGATTTTGTCTGAAATCTAATGATGAATGATTGGATCTGTAGATTTGAGTGGTTAAGTTTGTATAATCCAAATGCTTCAAGATTTTTTAGGATGCTGAATCCATTTATACATTCAAAAATACAATTTAAACAACATAAAATAACAATTTTGTCCAAATTTACATCACCAAATTCTGACAAAAAAAAACTTAAAAAATACAACATTTAACCAACACCTTTTCCAACACTAAACTGTCAACTCATAAAGTATTATGAAAGATTTCATAAAAATGCTTTAAAGTTCCAACACCTTTTCCAACACTAAACTGTCAACTCATAAAGTATTATGAAAGATTTCATAAAAATGCTTTAAAGTTCAAATGAAGTCCACACATTTTAACAGTCCGCTACTTCAGTACAAGTACGGGAATCCACAAAACTGTAAATTGTGAAAAGGATGCAGATATATAGCATAGTACATGTCAATTTCCCAATAATACACTGTCCACTCGGGAAATATGAAAGAGTAGCAAATAGAACAAGTGTCAATTTTGGAAAACTCATAATAGTTGGAAATCTTTTTCAAAGAAAAAGACAACTGTATAGTTATCTCTGGTTGAAATACTTTCTAAAATAATTGCCATATCATATAGCCTTTTAGACTAGGATTTGAAGATTGAGTTGCTAACCTGAATGAATCCTAGGATGACATGAAATTACAAAGAGATGCACACAATGAATAACTGAAATTACAAAGAGATACACACAATGAATAAGTGAGAATGCAAAATACATTGAAATGGAAGATCGAGTGGTCGGAGGAATCCATAAATACTTGGAAAATCACCAAAAACTATGAAAAAGTTCAATAAGAGACTTATCAAAGTTTAAGATGAAAAGAACCAAATTATTTAACTAGTTTTTTTTAATTCTCAGATTTAAAGATGGTTACAACATAGTATTGATTCTCATTGAGGGGATGAAAGAGGGATTAATACTGAAAGGGGATTTTAATAGGAAATCCTCTTGTAATTTTACTTGTACTGTCTTTGTTTTTTAAGATTTGTTGGTGAATGAGACATATATTAGAGGAAATCACATTCCAATGCCAAAAGATAGATTGTAGGGATAATTTTAAAAATAAAGTCACTTATTTTTGATAGAAAATTGAAAAGTAGATAAAGAGACAAAGCTTGGATATTGGAAACAAAAAACTATTTCCAACTCCATGAATATATAACAATCAAGAAGAAAAATATGTCCATTTATAATATGTTTATTAGGGAATTTTTATAGTGGGAACATCATAAGTATGCATGGAGAATAAAGAATAGAAAAAATATTTAGTAACTATTCAAAAAATACTAAGAAATACTTATATATATATATTTTTAATCACTATTAATAAATATAGGTTCATGAATTTTATGATATTAAAGAAATACTTATATATACATTTTCAATCACTATTAATAAATGTAGGTTCATGAATTATATGATATGAAGGATAAATTCTATATTTATTTACTCAATTAAACTTGATTGTTGGAAAAAGAAGGGGTTGGAGTTATCCATTACTATGATTTCAAGGTAAAATATATTAAAGAATAATGAAGTAAGGTTATAGATGCACATAAAAAATAAGACATCTAGTTACCATCAATATTTTGGAATTAATGTTGTGAAAAGCATTATTAAGGCTTATGAGATATATAAATCTTCTTTTAGGTAAAAGAGTTATAGAAAAGAAATGAAAAATAACAATATGTATGAAGGGTAGAAAATGAGACTCTTACACATGAAGGTTAGATGCATGTACCCAAATCCATAGAGATAAGAAAATGTATCTTAAGAGAGAATGATGCATTTTATGAGGGTCATCTATGTTATTAGAAGGCCATGGAAAATGCGGGAAGGATTTACTTTTAACATGAAGACAATTTTGACGATCTATTTTTAGATGATTAAACCTTTAAAAGGTTAAAGCATAGTATCATCATCAAACATGCTTTTTCATCATTTATCGCATCTATAATGGTAGTAGTGGGCACATTATTTAGACGAGACGACTCATTCTGTTATTGATCTAGAACTATTTACATCAAACTTTTGGAAGAGTTTATGCCATGCATTAGGTACACGATAAAACATCATTATAAATTATCATTCAAAGAAAAAGTGTGTATAGTGAAAACAAAATTTGTTATTTATGTCTTAGAATTTTGAAAATATTAAAGATAAGCTTTCCTAAATCTCCATAATTTTGATGAGTTAATATTTCAAGAAAGTTAGTATTATTAAGAATATTTTTAAATTGAGATATAATGTGGGCATACACAAGACATTTAAAATCAAGAATAAAAGTTTACAACTCACTTCTGGAAGAGTTTATCCCATGCATTAGATGCATGATAAAAAATTGATGTAACCCATCGTTCATAGGAAAAGTGTATATAGGGAAGGTAAAATTTGTTATGTATGCTTTATAATTTTATTTTTATGCTGGAAAATATTAAAGATAAACTTTCCTAAATCTCCATAATTATGATAAGTTAACATTTCAAGAAGGTTAGTATTATTAAGAATATTTTGAAATTGAGATATAATATGGGGATACATAAGACATATTAAAATAAAATGCTTTTATTATGTAGCTCATAAAAGTTCATTAGTATTTTAATAATATTGATTTTCTTTTATAAGTTAGTTAAAACATAAAGATATTTTTGATTTTCTATCTCTCCCCTAATAACTTGCTATTTTAATTTTCTTTTTTTTTCTCTATTTATTTGCGGTACCATAATTTCTCCTTAAATCTAGATGTAATAATAATGTTAATGATATCCATATTCTGCATAATGAATTCCTCTTCTATTCTCCAATAATATAACTAAAACTTAACATCTTAAACTATAAATCATTTTAACTCGAATTTAAAACAAACTTAGGAAACATATTCTCTTTGATGTTAATTGTCTTAGGCTTATATTTTAAGTATCACTGATAACCACACTCTCAAAATGGAAAAAGACCAACTTCAATAATAAAAAAAAGAGATAAAAGTATAATTTATTAATTTAAAACATCCTGTCAAACCATAACAGTACAGAGAGTGAAATCTGAAACATAATGCTATCATATCACTGGAAGAATGTACACCTCAAAGCATGCATATCGCTGGATATTTTTAACATAATCAGAAATATCCAGCAGACAAAATGGTGTCGTCGAGGACCCTCTCATTGCGCGGGTTGAGGTGTGGCCGCGCCCACCATTGCACGGTCCAGCTAGCAGACGAAAAAACAGGAAAATGAGGATGGAACGCTATGTGACCAATTTCCATGTCGTTCTATATATTTGTCAACTAAAATATGTAAATTCAAAGAGCTAGCCAGCCCGGAGATAAACTTCATATACTCACAAGTCCTTAAAGTCTCAGGTCACTTTACCAAACTTTCCCACTTGTTGCTGCGCTTCAGTGGACAATGTTGTTGCACATGTTTGACAGTTCACATGAAGTCGAGACATTTTCCACTTCAGAAGTCCACAAAAGTATACACTATGAGGAAGGATGCATAGTACCGGTTTGATTTCCCCACAATATAATAGTTTTCCTCATGAATCTGGAAGATGAAGATGAATTTTCCACTGTCGACCAGTCTATTAGAGAAAAGCCCGCAAAATTGAGAAAGTAGGAAGAAATACGGATGCATGATGCACTGTCTTCTTTCTCATGATGCACTGTCTTCTTTCTCACAATAATTCAATAATCGTAACCTAATTCACTAGGTTCAGTGAATTTCAACAGCACTTCAAGGTCGGGGAAACAAAGCCAATCTTCGTTCAAATTAATCAATGAGAATTACAATGTATATATGATGAAGAACGGTTGGAAATGGTTTGAAATGTTAGAGCTAAACTCAACTAATCACCACAACTAATTCTCCATTATTCCTAAGTCTCCCCTTTAATGGAGAAATGATTGACATCCACACCTAACATCTCTCTAAATAGTGCAAATTTGATCTTCCAATATCAACATCATTTTCACTAGTATTACAATACATTAAAGCAATGTCATTAGAGTGCATCTTTTCTTGAACAAAATGGAAGTGAGTATCAACATGCTTTGTCCTTGAATGATAAATTGGATTATTTTCCAACTTGATTGAGCTTTGGTTATCACATTTGATTATTGTAGCTTTCCTTTGTTCTTCTCCAACATATTGAAGTAGTCTTCTCAACCAAACAACTTCGCAAGTTGTTGCACACAACGCTTTATATTCCACCTCAGTGGATGACAAAGATACAATAGGCTGCTTCTTACTGCTCCATGAAACAATCTTGGATCCAATGCCAAAGGCATAACATGTAGAAGACCTTCGATCATCCGGATTGCAAACCGAGTTTGAAATGGAGTTGAGTTAAAATATGAATCTTCTCCTTGTTAGACTATTGTTAACTAGACTCTAGATTATTTTTTATGCGTCTGACTTCTTAAATTGATTTATTTCATTTCCTCATTATTTAATTTATAAAATTAGTTTCTAGTCTTCTCACTAACTTAGACTTAGGCTTAATTAAAAATAATTGTTTGCAAAGGCTTAGGCCCTTAGGGATTATGATTAATAAATTCTTTCTTTAATGAATTAATTAATCAATTAATTAATTCGACACTGCTTAAGATTTTACAAGGTTTAACATTCTCTCAAAGTTTTCTAGGCTACCTATATTCATTAACTCATTTTTTAATTCGACGACGTGGCCTTCAAGACGCACTCCGTGCTCCAAGGGTGCCACTCGCCTTTGATTCAAATTTTTAATTACATGATGTGCCCTTCAAGACACACTCCATGCTCCAAGCGTGCCACTCGCCTTTGACTAGTTTTGGTAGTTGTCCAACCCCTAGAGTCAGCACTCCATTCGGGTGACCTTGTGAGAGACTAAGGGCTTCTAAGGAATAATGACCCTGTCTTATTGCACACACCTTAGAAATATTCGTGAGTGACTGTCTCAGTCTTCCCTCACGACATCCTGGATCTCTTGAACTAAGTAATCGTTAACCTACAATTTGAGGCACAGTGGGAGTGTTAGTAGGCTCTGTCTGGAATGCTGTCACACCTCTCTCTCAATATTTGGTTTCTGTGCATGCCCCCTTTACTCCTTATGTGATTCAGATTAGTAAACAATCATGAGCATGCATCCATCAACAAAACATTGTCAATGATCCATAAAAAACATCATAATATAATTTATCATATGTCACATATGCATAAATGAAATACTCAAACCAATATAATCCACTCCCTGACTCAATCTAGAGTCCAAAGAGGTTCAGTGATGCCATCGACATCCTCAATCTGTCAAGTGTGTTGCACACTTAGGGGAAACTCGTCAATAACATTTGTCAATACATAGATATCAAAACAACATAAATCATAATCCATCAACATCATAAATTAGAAACTAATGAATACCATAAATCTGATTTACACTTTACCAGAAGAAAAACAACTGAAGGTGATCCGAAATGAGATTTTCCACAACATTTAATAAAACCGAATTATAGTTCACAAGGTCAATCCAATAAAATAAATAGAAGGTTTCTACAACATTTAACAATTCGATCTACGATTCACTTACAAGGAAGTGATCGAACAGAAAAACAATTGCCAGAGTATTACAAAAATTAGATTGACAATACATTAAACAATTGCTAGAACAATTAAGGATCACCACATCATTTAATAGATTCTACTAAAAAACACTAAAACCATTGCTAGAAAATTTCACTGAGTCTAAAATTAACCCGGTGTTAATCGTAACTAAACGAAGGGTAAAATCATAATAAAATTGGATATAACTGTAACTGGGATCGAAAATTCTATCCCGATTAAAACTATTTGAAAATTAAACAAATTAAATGGACAGTAATCCAACAATGCGATTTATGTGTTAAAATTCTACTAGAAGCGATATAAGGGACATTAAACTTAATATATTGTTGCCTCCGGATTGGGATTTAGAGAGACACTATGTTGTAATAAACAACAAATCAGGGAACCGACGATTCGCTCAACCACCCATCATTGAGAGAATCTGACAAGCCCAGAGGGGCAGGAGATTGAGTGCGATGAAGGAAATCATGCGATACATGTGGCTGAGGTTGAGAACGTTGGATGCCCGCAGTAGAGGGTCACAGATTTTTTCCAGTAAACCCAACTTAATTTAAGGAGGGAAACAAACCCTGACTATAACAAGCGTTCACTGTTATCAAAGGTTTTCACTGCTAGTCGTTATCACAACAGAGCATTTTTTTGGGAAGGCACATTGTGTAGTGGTGGAACATTAGAACCGTGTGGATGATCACCTATCAACAGGGACAATGATCTAAATGACTGGATTTTCCATTAATACCCCTGTGCTCCCATAAGCAAGAATACGCCCAAAAATCTTGTAGAAATTATTTTATATATATATATATATAATTTTTTAGAAGCGCGTTTAGTAAGATACAAATTCAATTTAGAAGGGAATACAGTTGGGCCGGCACTACATATCGATTAATCACAAGAACATATTACTAAACGTCCCTCCTCTTGGGATGAATACCTGCCAGAAAACGACTCGTAATTGTTCTTAGACTTCGGGAGAAGGGTGAATGAAGTCGACTAGGCAATCACTAGAATCATCACAGGGCTGAAACAACTCTAGATCAACTGTAGTATGTGCTTCCCAGGCTAAGAACGTACCTCTAGTTTTTTTTTTTTTTGGGTCTCTCAAGGACTTAAAGAAATGGTACAAAACTCAACCTCACTGAAGTTAGTATGCATGGTAGGGATTGAAGTCACCGAGGGATTACTGTGTGTCTAGCGAAATTTTATTTAAAATTACCGATTCAGCCAAAGATTTAATGAACCCTACAATGTTGTGTGTATGCAATAGTGATCCCGGAAACTAGGTGCAAGCAATGCCTGATGCGTTTAAGTTCACAGAAAACAAAAGACAATAAAAAAATACAATCAACTTCTTTGAAAGCATAGTGTTGTGAGGGGTCACTTAGCATCTAGAGCGATCATCTCTGAGCTAGTTATTAGGTTTTTTTTCTTTTTCTGGGAGGTGTGGGTCTGACTAAAAATTGTTTATTGTTTTGTTGTGGAAAATACAAGAAGGAAAAGGACAGTGGATAT
>JASDQU010948053.1:6381-18406 GCA_032191745.1 Picea mariana
ACATACATGAGGTGTATAGTTGATGATGTTGGTACATATTGATGAGTCATTGTTGATGAGTGGTTGACACATGATTGGTATATACTTGGTACATGGTTGGATGCACTTGTTTATGGTACAGGGTGATTACAGGTTGTTTGGCACAGGTTGGTGAGTGGTTGATGCTCTTATTTATGGTACAGATTGATATCTGTTGAGGATTGTTGCCTCATATCAGTTGGTGCTAAGAATGCAAGCTGAGTCTTGCATATAGAGCTGGTGCTCTTGTAGAGTTGTACTCTATTCAGTTGTTGCTGATAAACCCCAAGGATTGTAGTCCGTAATAAAAAGAAAATTGTACATACATCTTGTGTTCTTTGTGTTCATTATGGTGATGACTTCTTGATGATATATTGCTGATATATGTTGCTGATATGTGCTCACATCTAACTGGTTATAAATNGGGTAATGAATAAATGTTGAATGCTAATTGATGAGTTTTTGTGCAAGAGGGAAGTTTTGGGAAAAAGAGCCCCACACTCATTCACCCCCCCTCTAAGTGTGGTAGGTGTGTCCAACTTGTAATGTATAAATAAAGGTCTAAAGGACCTGGGATGTTGTTTGTTGGGGTGTTAGAGAGATTATGTATGGTGAGTGATTGTTGTTGTTAAGAGAGAATTATTGTGTGGTGAGAGAAGTTTGTGTTGTAAGATCTTCAGCTGGGTGCGAAGATCAACCCTGCAGCTAGGTACGTAGGGAGGGGAGAAAGAGAGAGAATATGAGGAGATCTGCTAGCTAAGAGCGTAGACAAGAACTGTATGCTTCATCTTAATATATAATAAAGAACAGTTCTATGGACGTAGCCCTAGGGAGAGGGTGAACCACATATATATTTTGTTATGTGTGATTGATGTTGTGTTCTTTGTCATTTCATATTCTACTATTGTGATATTGTATTAGATATGAACTATAACTTGCGTAGTAGGTTAAAGGAAGATAAAGAATAACTAGGTGATTGTATGTTGTGTTGTGAATCCACTCTGCATTTCCTCTGGTTGTAGACACTTGTGTCCTACAACCCCCTATAGATACTTCCGGTGACACTGCATCTGCCTCGCAGGTGTTACCAAAAGGGCCAGTAGTTAGGGCTTGTTGGTGCACTCTTGGATTTGAACCCTGGGTCTTCCCCTGTGCCAACACTATTGATCACATGAAGAAGACACAAGTCCTTTAGATAGTTGAGGAGAATAGGTTTATCGCCTCTACGTTAGAGAGTAGTCACAAAGAATGGTCCTATGGGAAAAAGAGCCAGCAGATGAGTTGAATGGAGTTGTGATAGAATTTGATCATGTTAGCGATCGAATCAAAGAAGGAGTAAATCAATCCTAGGACACTGCTTTTTGGGTTTGGAGCAACCTAAGGAGAAATTAGAGTTGCATAATTGTTGGATAGGTGAGTTGGATTTGGATCTAGTCTAAACAGAAGGAATATTTGGTCTGTTTATATATGAATTGCATCACCTTCATACATCGAGACTTCCATCTTTGCTCTCGTTCCCATCTTGACAACAACCCTAAACAATCACTCTTCTGCTCCTTATTCTCCTACAACTTATTTTGTTGCCTCTATATATTCACTTTAATCTTTGCTAACATCACCAACCACTAGTGCTCTCCGTTGTGTTTTTTCCATGGAATCCAACCTTACACGAAGTTGTCTCATTTCTTCCTCCAGGGTTGCGTTGACCACATATCTATCCCTACGTCTCCTTGTCAGAATGATTCTAAGTATTTCTTGTCATAGACCTTATTCATGCTATGATACCACTTGAGGCAAATCCTCTCCCCTCCTTCAAGGGCTCGCGTGACCTCCTAGCCTAGCATCGATTTACAGAGGAGACAAAGTGGCTCTCAGGTTCCCACTGGACCCTTAGAATTTCAAAAGCAACAACTTCAACACTATGGAGATTTGAGCTTCGAGAATTTTGACCTCGACACCCCCCAAAACCTTTGAACGTCGAATTGGCGAATTCTCGGGTTTGCACTTCAAAACTTCGAGCTTCGGGACTTCGGGGATTTTTTCTCTCTTGCAATAAACACTCAAAAGTTATCGGAGCGGTGAAGTACAAAGGAATAAAGGGTTTAACCCTTGCTCTTCTTACCTTGATCCAATGATTGTAAAGGAGTTTGTCTTCTCCTGAACAGATATCGTCTGTCCTCCTTGGAGAAAATAGATTTATCTTCCTTAATCTTATTCACTTGAAGAACTTAGACTTGGGCACACACCTTGTGCTTCCCTCCTGACATTTTCATGCTTAAAAGGCTCAGACTTTTAGCATGCACTTGTGTTTCCCTATTTGTCTTAGGAATTAAAGAAGTATCCTCTGCACCCTCCTTGTGCTATCTCTCCTCTAATCTTCCTCAACACTTAACTAAGTGTTGGCTCTCTGCACTCTTTGCACGAGTCTCCTCTCCTAGCTTTTATACTCCTATGAGTATAGGTGCACTCATTATGCTCGCTCTGCGTAAACTTACACAATCTCTCCTAATCTATTCCAACATGTAACAGTTTGGCCTCTGCACTCCTTGTGTTGGCACTATGCACTCCTTGCATCAAGATTTCAGAAGATAAACAATTGAAACTTAAATAAACATTAAGGATTCATTCAACAAATCATTTAGATGCACACACACATAAAACATAGAGATAATTAACACAACATTTACCCAGTTACTAAATGACAAGCATGCTAAAAAATATGAAGCCGATTCTCTCTTCTTCTATATTCCTTCAGCAAATATTTACAAGGAGTTGAACAACTCTCAACATCTTTCAGCTTCTTTCTCCACCATTTTCCAACAACAACAACAACAACTATTATTAACAACAACCCCATATGGGCCTAGATTACATATATTTATACATGAGGGGGTTCTCGAGCCTTCCCTCCACACTATCTTGGTGCTTTAATATCACAATTAAGCATCCTACCACTAAGGCTTATTACAATAAATGAGATATTACAATCTAGATATGAGTCAGTGCTCAAAATGCGTACAATCCTATATGTATTAAAGGAAAATCCATTCCTCTGGAGCACATACAATGGCTCAACTTCAAGATCTCTTGAGATATTTAATTACAATACTTTCAAAATATTAAAGTGACATGCTCTCCTTGGAATCCAAACCATTTTAGTGTGTTGTGTTGGATATTGAGTCATCTTCCACCTACCTCATTGAGTGACAACGATGATACTCATGCATCACCTTGCTCATGGAATTCGAACTGCCACCAGGCCTTTGGCCCAAAATGATATGCCTTGAGGCATCCCATCTCTATTCACTAAGGAGGACAACATATTTCTATCACAAAATGTCTTCTAAGATGAAGTTGTCAAAGTCATCTATGTAATACCATTGTTTTGACCCCTAGATAAAGGGTTTGTATGTAATGATTAATTGGGTATAAGCCTAGAAATGTGTGGTCTAAGTTGAAGTATGACATTAAACATTCATGATTCAGTAGGGGGTATCATGCGCTTTGCATATATAATATAAAGAAAAATAATGGCTATAAGTGAAGAAGGAAATGAAAAAGGGCCATGAGTCCGAGCGAGGGGAAGAAAGGGGGCCTAGATAGATACTATGAAAAATAACAATCTTTATTGTTTCCCACGCTTTATCCTAACTTCCCTAACCTTTATTTATTCTCATTAATTATTCATCAACTTCAAGATTAGTTCTTCCAAAATAAATATGCATGGGCTTCTTGTAAAGGCACATGGTATCTTCTTATCCTGAAATATATTACCTATGATTTTAGGCATGCAATTTTTTCTCTCATTCATTATTATACTATTACTTTTACTCTCCTCTACTCTTTTGTTGCCTACATTTCTACCAATCACTAACCATATTGAATTTCTACCAAGAAATGTGGAAAAGAATGATTGAGATTTTGGTTGAATGTTGAAGAGAAAGGAAGCCATTATTCACAAACAAATCCCTTGGTTCCCAGCATTAGAGATTCCTTGACTAGTCTACAATGGAGCACTAGAGGGAAGGTGACAACTTGAGGGATTACTTAGTAGACAAGGATATTTGATTCCTATTGTAGTGTAGGGTGAGGGGGAAGATAAGTTGTTTGAGTGCAAGTTTTATGGTAAGAAAGGTCTATAATGATAATTTTTTATCAGAGAAATATGGAATTGAGTGGAGCATGAGATATTATAATCACATCATAGTTAATTCAACTTTATGTATTCATAGCTCTGGATTGGGCGTATCCTTTGTGACAGACTATCTATGGTTAGTTGTATCATTCTTTATTTGTAAAATGTTGGTGGAGAATTATAGAAAATATGAGAACTTGTTCTTGTTGTTCATCTTTGTTATTTATTTTTGTTATGATTTAATTGATGCTAATGATAAATTTGGAAAATTAATATGTTTCAATTCATTCTAGGATGCATTATAAGTCAATTTGAATATATGTGCATATCATAGCATTTAATTTGGATATCCATTGCATTTCATTTCTTTGTGCTAATAATTTAATATAATTATCAATGATTTCCCCTAAGTTTGCATCGGTGGTTTAATAGAGTTTCTATTGGAGTACCACATCCCTTTAACAATAGTAAAAAGTTGGTTAGTGATCCAAAAAGGATCCAGAGAAGACTAAGGACAACTCAAAATTCGCAAAAGAAACACAGGAAGCCTAGAATGGCCTCAACAAATAGAGAAAGGGAAAAAAATCAAAGTCCTCAAAAATCAGTGAAATTAGAACCATCGTGAAGAGTGCGTCACAAGATTTCCAATGATATAAACGAATCATCAAAAGGAGTTATGGATCAAAATATATTCGCAGTGAAATTTTTGGTCAACCTAGCCCAGTCAATAGGGATGAGTCAACATCCGTACTGCTAATGTTAGCATCAGTACAGATGATGTCAACATCCATATAGTGTATGTGGCACATGAAGAAGGAGACACATGTAATGATGACATCAGCATGGTGACATGGTAGCACCATACGTTTCCATGCGTCACTCATTTTCATCATTTTCGGGTCAATCCATGGACCAATGATGAAGTGCCATGTGGCAGTCTATACAACCACATGGAAGACTGTATGATGATGTGGCAGGACAATGTGGCAGGCAACATGGCAGGTGATTTTGCAAGTGGTTAGCGTGGACCAATGGTTGGTTTCCACATGGCCCAATCATGGGCTGCCACGTGGCAGTGGGAAAATTCCCAATGAGGGCCGAAACTGGATTTTAAAAAATAAAAAAAACAGGCCCGTCAAATCTAGCGGCCAAAATACAAGCTCCAATGGATCCAAACAACACTTCAAGCTTGGATAAGTTCCACTCACATTCTCCAGTCACATATCATTTCTTATGTTCCTAATGTAGTAGTGAAAGATATTCTGACTCAAGATAATCCAGATGGAAGAAGAGGTAAATGAATTGTTGTGCTCCTTGAGTATGATATAGAAATCAATCCAACCAAGCTGATCAAGGGTCAAGGGTTAGCCAAACTGATGGATGAATCAAGTTTTCATGCTTTAGATATAAAATTTCTAGTTGTAGTTGATGAAGAAGGAGAGAAGACGACTCCACATGTCAAAGAGGTATTATGAAACTCTCCATGGTACGCAGACCTTATATTTGTCTTGCATCATTTACAAGCTCTTCCTGGTTTGACAAAAACTAAAGCTATATTTTTAAAACTTAAAGATCTGAAATATTGCATTCTGGATGGAAATCGTTAATGGAAAGATGATGGAGCTATTTTACTAAATTGTTTATTGAAAGATGAAGCTAACAAAGCTTTGCAGGAGTTACATGAAGGAGATTGTGGCAGGCATTTAAATTGGAAGGCTACTGCTAACAAAATTCTTAGAGCTGGTTTCTACTGGCCAACCTTGTTTACAGATGTCCATAAAAAGGTAACCTTATGTCACAAATGCCATATTTTTGAAGGAAAAAGGAAACTTTTTCCTTGACCCTTGAAGCCTATTTCGGTTGAAGCTCCATTTCAGAAATGGGATTTGGATTTTATTGGAGATATTCACCCACCTTCATCAGGCCAACACAAGTGGATCCTCACAGCTACTAACTACTTCACCAAGTGGATTGAATTTGTACCGTCTAGGCAAGCCATTGATGTTGGGATTATAAAATTCTTGGAAACTAACATTCTTTATTGATTTGTATTCCCTAGGAAGATTATCACTGATAATGCAACAACCTTCAAATAAAAAAATATGATATAATTTTGCAGCAAGTATTAGATCACTTTAGGACACTCTACAGCCTATCACCCTCAGGGAAATGGATTGGCAGAGTCTTCCAATAAGAGTTTGATCAATATTATCAAGAAGATGTTGCAGGAAAATAAGAAATCATGGCACAAAAAGTTGGTACATGCACTTTGGGAAGACATGCTTACTACAAAAAGGTCAATTGGTATGTCTCCATATCAATTGTTTTATGGAATGGATGTTGTTTTTCCCACCTCTTTGGGTGTTCCTGTTATGAAGCTATTACAAGAAGTACAAGTAGAAACAAACGACATCCAAAGAAGGATCAATCAAATGATAAAGCTGCAACAGTCCATATAAGAGGTTTATAACCAGACTTGGGTGATTCAAGAGAGCATCAAGAAAATTCTATGACAGAAGCACCAAGGATGATGATTTAAAATTGGGTGATATGGTACTCAAATGGGATTCAAGAAACTAAGACAAGGTAAAGCATGGAAAGTTTGAAAATTTATGGAAAGGCCCATTCATAATCCAGGATTACAGAGGAAACAATGCATTTTTAATCGAAGACATGGATGGAGCTGATATGTCAGAGGGACCTATCAATGGAAGAATGCTAAAAAATTATGTTCCACCAGAATAAAGATCTTTTCTCATATAGATACCCTCTTCCTCATATATATGATTTACTTGATCACTTAAAGAATATTGTTTATTTCAGTAAGTTGGATTTGCGTAGTGGATACCATCAGATCAAGGTTGTAGAATAGGATGCATGGAAGACTGCCTTTAAAACCAAACAAGGATTATTTGAGCGGTTATTTATGTAATTTGGGCTTTGTAATGCTCCGGAAACTTTCATGCTTGTGATGAATGATGTATTTAGGCCATTTCTAGATGATTTTTTGATTGTATATTTAGATGACATTCTTATATTTAGTGGGACTTGGGATGAACATGTAAGGCATGTAAAGAAAGTATCAGATACTTTGCAAAGGGAAAAGTTGTATGTAAAATTGTTCAAATGTGAATTTGGTAAGACTGAAATTGTGTACTTAGGTCATATTGTAGGAGGAGGATAATTGAAAATTGATCCTTCCAAAATTGATGTAATTGTAAATTGGCCTGAGCCCAAAAGTGTAACTGAGATATAGAGCTTCTTAGGTGTAGTCCAGTATTGGAGGAGAATCATTTAGAACTTCTCCTTTATAGCATCTCCTTTCCATGCCTTAACTAGTGTGAAGAACACTTTTCAGTGGGGAGGAAAGCAACAAAAATCTTTCGACACTTTGAAAGAAAAGATCAGTACCGCACCAGTATTAGCACTGTCGAATCTTCAACATCCCTTTGAGATCGAGATAGAATTCCGCAGATATGCCATGGGTGCATTATTGATGCAATCTTGTAAGCCTATCTGTTACCACTTTGAAACTTTTAACCAAGTTGTTGTTAACTATCCTACATATGATAAACAATTGTATGCATTAGTTCAAAGCATAAAGAAATGGAAACATTACTTGTTTGGGAAGGAAAAAATCACACATACAGATCACCAACCCTTACAGTATCTCCAAGCACAAATGAAACTGCAACAATCTCGACATTACAGATAGATGGTTTCCTACAACAATTTCATTTGGTAATCAGGTACAAAAAGGGTACGAGTAACAAGCTAGCTTATATGCTTTCTAGACCTCCTATTACTACTTCTATTATTTTGAAGGATGCTTCTTTATCTCATTATAGCTATGTGGAAAAATATGCCATTGATGGATATTTTAAGGAAGTATATGAGAAGCTAACCCATGGTGGACATGTAGAGAACTATTCCCTGCAGGGAAAACTAATCTTCCATCTTGGAAAGCTATGTATTCCTACAAGTGAACGAGTCGATGTAATACAAGAAACTCACACTTCTCTTGTGTCTGGGAATTTTGGGGTAGGAAAAACTATTGTTCACCTACAAAGGTTTTGTTACTGGCCTCAGATGAAAGAAATTGTAACTAAATATGTAAAGGGGTGTGTGATGTGTTATACCTGTAAGCCCACTAATAGAAAACTCGGGCTATACTCACCATTGTCTTTTCCATCCCATCCATGGGAAAGTATCTCCATGGATTTTGTAGGGAGTTTACCAATGTTTAAAAGAGGTCACGACTATTTGTATGTTGTAGTGGATAGGTTCAGCAAGATGTGTATCTTAATGCCATGTAAAAAGAAGATCATTGTTGATCATACTACTAATCTTATCTTTCAGTATGTTTGGGTTCACTTTGGGTTACCCACATCCATTATCTTGGATCGAGATACTCGATTCCTTAGGGATTTTTTGACTATTTTGTGGAGAATGATGGACACCAAGTTGAACAGGAGCAATTCTTTCCATCCATAGACCGACGGACAAACATAGGTTGTTAACTGAAAAATGGTACTTTTTCTTCGATGTTACTGCAGTAGGCATCCCAAGTTATGGGATGAACAAATACCCTATGTACAACATGATTACAACTGAGACTTAAATTTCTCCACTCAGTGTTTTCCTTTTGAGACATGTTTTGGGTATTTACCTAAAGTTCCTTTGGACTTGATGTATGGGAGAGATGTCGATTCAAATCAAGAAAAAAATGAAGACAAAGCTCGCAAGTTCATCCATAGGATCCAACAGGTACACCAAGCAGTCAGGTAACAGTTGGAGAAAAGTTAAGCACAGTATAAAGATCGGCATGACAAACACAGGGTTGATCACCAATTCCAAGTTGGAGACGAGGTATGCCTTCACATCGACAAGGAGATATTGAAGGGTGAAGGCAAGAAACTCAAGACCATCCATTATGGACCCTTGACTATTTTGGAGAAAAATGGTACCAATGCTTTTCATCTAGATATTCCACCTTATATGAAAATCTACTCATTTGTAAATGCAGAGAACTTGAAACTTTTTTAGCCTCCCATGATCATGGATCAGGGTGAGGAAGTTTCAATACCTTCAACTGATGAGTTTCCTATTGAGTAGTTGGATGAGTTAAAGGAAGATATCATCTTGAACAGAAGGATGAGGACTTCACACAGGGGTGATGTTTATTAACTTTAAGTAGGCTTAAAGGGAACACATCCAAGCAAGGCAAAGTGGATTGAGAAGGACAAGGTGAGAGAAATCTTCCTTCACTTATCTGTTGATTTATGAAAGCTTTTGGTGATCCAAAAATCTCTCAGAGGGAAGGTGTGATTTGAAAAGGATCTAAAGAAGACTAAGGATACCTCATAATTCACAGAAGCAAATCAAGAAGCTCATAATGGCCTCAACAGATAGAGAAAGGGAAAAAATTCAAATTCCTCAATACTCAGTGAAATTGGCATCGTCACGAAGAGAGCTTCGCAAGATTTCCAATGGTGTAAATGTCTCGTCAAACAGAGTTACGGATCAAAATATATTCACAGTCAAAGTTTTGGTCAACTAGCCCAATCAACAGGGATGAGTCAGGATTAGTACGGATGACATCAACGTCCATACAATGTATGTCGCACACGCAGAAGGAGAAACGTGTCATGTTGACATTAGCATGATTTCATCATGGTGATGTGGCAGTGGCAGAGGCTTCCATGTGTCACTCGTTTTCGACATTTTCAAGTTAATCCATGGACCAATGAGGAAGTGTCAATGGCAGTCCGTACAGCCACATGGAATACAGTATGGTGATGTGGCAGGCTGATGTGGTAGGATAATGTGGCAGGTGACTATGAAAGTGATTAGCATCGACCAATGGTTGGCTGCCACATGTCCCAGTCATGGGCTGCCAAGTGGCAGTGGGAAAATGCCCAATGAAGGCTCGAAACAGGATTTTCAAAAAAATAAAAATGGGCCCGCCAAATCTGACGGATCCCTGCCAAATCTAGAGGCTAAACTAAAAGCTCTGATGGATCCAAACAATTCTCTAAACTCGGGACCTCCCCTTATCCAAATTGTGGCTCGACCCCGGGACCTCCCTGTATCCAATGCCTTAACAATAACATCTGCCACCATTGGGTAGTCTGCCCAAATTTTTTCTTAAAAGATAAGTTTTCCCACAGACAAGGAGGAAGGCGCTCAAAGGTATGGCCAGGAATAGATTTTGAGATGAAATATAGAGAATTAATTGCAGGGAGAAGGCATGAAAATCAAGACAAGATTTCTCAAGGGCCTGGGACTACCAGAGTCGGATTGATGTGTGGAGACAATCATTTTTGGGCAATTCAATGCCACGAATTCAATGATGTTGTCTGTTTTCTTATCTGAGAAAAGCTTCTGCAGCTTAATTCTAGAATGAGGTCTACTTATGTATTTTTCCAAATTCTTTTGTTTAGTTAATAAAAAGGCCTACACATTTGAGAGCAGGAATCGGAGACGTAGTCCACCAGGGACGAACTCTATTATCAAGTTTTTTGTGTTCAGATTTGATCCTTATGTCTCTTCATTGTTGATATTTTCCTTCTTTATGGTGCACTTTAATTTATGCTCATTTAATACAATTATTTATAAGTCACTTCGATGAAAAGATCTCGGATCAGTTAGGTACATTATATTTTGGACTATGGAACACACCAAATAATTAGGACCAAATGGATTCACAAACCACTTTTATACATATTTATAGTCAATTATAAAATACAACCTTTGTAGAATGTTGAACATATCCTAAAGGAAACTAAGTTTCATAGGTGGAATAAAATCTTCCTTAGTTTATCTCATTATAAAGGAGAAAAACCCCACCACATTCACCCGATTTAGAATGATATCTCTATGTAATACCTCCTACAAAATTTCAATGAAGGTCCTCTCAATCTCCTTAGGTCCACTACTCCCTAACCTCATATCTAAAGTGAAATTCCACGTTGTTAAAGGGATAATATACAACATCATCTTGATGCAAGATGCAATCCACTCCAATGAAGCTACTTAGGAAAGATGTATAATTATTAAAGTTGAAATGTACAACACTTTTGACAGAGTGAAGCACAATTTTCTATACACTACTCTAGAAGAGTTTGGTTTTTCATTGGAATTCATAGACAAACCAAGTGACCACCAGACTATTATAGTGCACCAACAACAACATTTGGGAAGATTACCCTCTCATACCATGGGTGTTTGAGCCTATAGGTATATTTTAGGGTTGTAGCATAAGACACACCTTTTGAATAGAAGCCATTTTATTCGTTCTCATCTTGCCAATAATATTTTTGGTTTTACAAGAACTTTCATAAGACAACGCTTAAGGAATAAACCTTTGATGCATGTGATATAGACTAAACTAAGTAAAAAATTAGAGACACTCCACCATTTTATATTTGGGTTGTTGATAATGTTGATGAATGAATGATAGATTGTGAATAACATGTGATACAATACCAACATTCTGAGCATTATCTGATATTTCCTTCTCTTGTTTCCTTGAATCAATCCTCTAGAGAAGTTAACACCAAGTCAATGCTAGTCGTTGTCCTCATCCTTCTTTATTTACAATGATAGGAATTAGTTTGATTATACATGATTCCCCCCTTAGGTTAGAGGCAAGGTCGCTTAGGTGATAGTGGGAAACTTGTTTGTCTGTGTCTTTCAGTTTTCCTCTTGGATAGGTTGGGATTTTTCCTCTAGGGAGAATATGAGATATAACAGGACCTTTGTAACTTCATTTTACATCACACAAGTGCTAATTAGTAGTATATTTATGTGGGGACATGAGTTTACATTAACAATAGGTTTAGATTAATCAAATTAAAAAATGTTAAATAT
>JASDQU010948053.1:18957-33015 GCA_032191745.1 Picea mariana
TAATTATTCATCAACTTCAAGATTAGTTCTTCCAAAATAAATATGCATGGGCTTCTTGTAAAGGCACATGGTATCTTCTTATCTTTAAATATATTACCTATGATTTTAGGCATGCAATTTTTTCTCTCATTCATTATTATACTATTACTTTTACTCTCCTCTACTCTTTTTTTGCCTACGTTTATACCAATCACTAACCATATTGAATTTCTACCAAGAAAATGTGGAAAAGAATGATTGAGATTTTGGTTGAATGTTGAAGAGAAAGGAAGCCATTATTCACAAACAAATCCCTTGGCTCCAAGCATTAGAGATTCCTTGACTAGTCTACAATGGAGCACTAGAGGGAAGGTGATAACTTGAGGGATTACTTAGTAGACAAGGATATTTGATTCCTATTGTAGTGTAGGGTGAGGGGGAAGATAATTTGTTTGAGTGGAAGTTTTATGGTAAGAAAGGTCTATAATGATAATTTTGTATCTGTGAAATATGGAATTGAGTTGAGCATGAGATATTATAATCACATCATAGTTAATTCAACTTGATGTATTCATAGCTCTGGATTGGGCGTATCCTTTGTGACAGACTATCTATGGTTAGTTGTATCATTCTTTATTTGTAAAATGTTGGTGGAGAATTATAGAAAAGATGAGAACTTGTTCTTGTTGTTCATCTTTGTTATTTATTTTTGTTATGATTTAATTGATGATAATGATAAATTTGGAAAATTAATATGTTTCAATTCATTCTAGGATGCATTATAAGTCAATTTGAATATATGTGCATATCATAGGCATTTAATTTGGATATCCATTGCATTTCATTTCTTTGTGCTAATAATTTAATATAATTATCAATGATTTCCCCTAAGTTTGCATCGGTGGTTTAATAGAGTTTCTATTGGAGTACCACATCCCTTTAACAATAGTACAAAGTGGGTTAGTGATCCAAAAAGGATCCAGAGAAGACTAAGGACAACTCAAAATTCGCAAAAGCAATACAGGAAGCTCAGAATGGCCTCAACAAATAGAGAAAGGGAAAAAAATCAAAGTCCTCAAAAATCAGTTAAATTAGAACCACCGTGAAGAGTGCGTCGCAAGATTTCCAATGACATAAACAAATCATCAAAAGGAGTTACGGATCTTCCACGTGGAAGTGAGAAAATTCCCAATGAGGGCCCGAAACTGGATTTTTAAAAATAAAAAAAACAGGCCCGTCAAATCTGGCAGCCAAACTACAAGCTCCAATGGATCCAAACAACACTTCAAGCTTGGATAAGTTCCACTCACATTCTCCACTCACATATAGTTTCTTATGTTCCTAATGCAGTAGTGAAAGATATTTTGGCTCAAGATAATCCAAATGGAAGAAGAGGCAAATGAATTGTTGTGATCCTTGAGTATGATATAGAAATCAATCCAACCAAGATGATCAAGGGTCAAGGGTTAGCAAAACTGATGGATGAATCAAATTTTCATGCTTTAGATATAAAATTTCTAGTTGCAGTTGATGAACAAGGAGAGAAGACGAATCCACATGTCAAAGAGGTATTCTAAAACTCTCCATGGTACGCAGACCTTATATTTGTCTTGCATCATTTACAAGCTCTTCCTGGTTTGACAAAAACTAAAGCTATATTTTTAAAACTTAAAGATCTGAAATATTGCATTCTGGATGGAAATCATTACTGGAAATATGATGGAGCTATTTTACTAAATTGTTTATTGAAAGATGAAGCTAACAAAGCTTTGTAGGAGTTACATGAAGGAGATTGTGGTGGGCATTTAAATTGGAAGGCTACTACTAACAAAATTCTTAGAGCTGGTTTCTACTGGCCAAGCTTGTTTACAGATGTCCATAAAAAGGTAACCTTATGTCACAAATTCCATATTTTTGAAGGAAAAAGGAAACTTTTTCCTTGACCCTTGAAGCCTATTTCGGTTGAAGCTCCATTTCAGAAATGGGATTTGGATTTTATTGGAGATATTCACCCACCTTCATCAGGCGAGCACAAGTGGATCCTCAAAGCTACTAACTACTTCACCAAGTGGATTGAAGTTGTACCGTCTAGGCAAGCCACTGATGTTGGGATTATAAAATTCTTGGAAACTAACATTCTTTATTCATTTGGATGCCCTAGGAAGATTATCACTGATAATGCAAGAACCTTCAAATAAAAATATATGATATAATTTTGCAACAAGTATCAGATCACTTTAGGACACTCTACAACCTATCACCCTCAGGGAAATGGATTGGCAGAGTCTTCCAATAAGAGTTTGATCAATATTATCAAGAAGATGTTGCAGGAAAATAAGAAATCATGGCACAACAAGTTGGTACATGCACTTTGGGAAGACATGCTTACTGCAAAAAGGTCAATTGGTATGTCTCCATATCAATTGTTTTATCGAATGGATGTTGTTTTTCCCACCTCTTTGGGTGTTCCTATTATGAATCTATTACAAGAAGTACAAGTAGAAACAAACGACATCCAAAGAAGGATCAATCAAATGATAAAGCTGCAACAGTCCATATAGGAGGTTTATAACCAAACTCAGGTGATTCAAGAGAGCATCAAGAAAATCTATGACAGAAGCACCAAGGATGATGATTTAAAATTGGGTGATATGGTACTCAAATGGGATTCAAGAAACTAAGACAAGGTAAAGCATGGAAAGTTTGAAAATTTATGGAAAGGCCCATTCATAATCCAGGATTACAGAGGAAACAATGCATTTTTAATCGAAGACATGGATGGAGCAGATATGTCAGAGGGACCTATCAATGGAAGAATGCTAAAAAATTATGTTCCACCAGAATAAAGATCTTTTCTCATATAGATACCCTCTTCCTCATATAGATGATTTACTTGATCATTTAAAGAATGTTGTTTATTTCAGTAAGTTGGATTTGCACAGTGGATACCATCAGATCAAGGTTGTATAATAGGATGCATGGAAGACTGCCTTTAAAACCAAACAGGGATTATTTAAGCGGTTAGTTATGTAATTTGGGCTTTGTAATTCTCCGGAAACTTTCATGCATGTGATGAATGATGTATTCAGGCCATTTCTAGATGATTTTTTGATTGTATATTTAGACGACATTCTTATATTTAGTGGGACTTGGGATGAACATGTAAGGCATGTAAAGAAAGTATCAGATACTTTGCAAAGGGAAAAGCTGTATGTAAAAATTTTCAAATGTGAATTTGGTAAGACTGCAATTGTGTACTTAGGTCATATTGTAGGACGAGGATAATTGAAAATTGATCCTTCCAAGATTGATGTAATTGTAAATTGGCCTGAGCCCAAAAGTGTAACCGAGATATAGAGATTATTAGGTGTAGTCCAGTATTGGAGGAGATTCATTTAGAACTTCTCCTTTATAGCATCTCCTTTGCATGCCTTAACTAGTGTGAAGAACACTTTTCAGTGGGGAGGAAAGCAACAAAAATATTTCGACACTTTGAAAGAAAAGATCAGTACTGCACCACTATTAGCACTATCGAATCTTCAACATCCCTTTGAGATCGAGACAGAAGTCTGCGGATACGCCATGGGTGCATTATTGATGAAATATTGTAAGCCTATCTGTTACCACTTTGAAACTTTTAACCAAGTTGTTGTTAACTATCCTACATATGATAAATAGTTGTATGCATTAGTTCAAAGCATAAAGAAATGGAAACATTACTTGTTTGGGAAGGAAAAAATCATACATACAGATCATCAACCCTTACAGTATCTCCAAGCACAAACCAAACTGCAACAATCTCGACATTACAGATAGATGGTTTCCTACAACAATTTCATTTGGTAATCAGGTACAAAAAGGGTACGAGTAACAAGGTAGCTTATATGATTTCTAGACCTCCTATTACTGCTTCTATTATTTTGAAGAATGCTTTTTTATCTCATTATAGATATGTGGAAAAATATGCCATTGATGGATATTTTAAGGAAGTATATGAGAAGCTAACCCATGGTGGACATGTAGAGAACTATTGCCTGCAGGGAAAACTAATCTGCCATCTTGGAAAGCTATGTATTCCTACAAGTGAACGAGTCGATGTAATACAAGAAACTCACACTACTCTTGTGTCTGGGAATTTTGGGGTAGGAAAAACTATCGTTCACCTACAGAGTTTTTGTTACTGGCCTCAAATGAAAGAAATTGTAACTAAATATGTAAAGGGGTGTGTGATGTGTTATACCTGTAAGCCCACTAATAGAAAACTGGGGCTATACTCACCATTGTCTTTTCCATCCCATCCATGGGAAAGTATCTCCATGGATTTTGTAGGGGGTTTACCAATGTTTAAAAGAGGTCACGACTATTTGTATGTTGTAGTGGATAGGTTCAGCAAGATGTGTATCCTAATGCCATGTAAAAAGAAGATCATTGTTGATCATACTACTAATCTTATCTTTTAGTATGTTTGGGTTCACTTTGGGTTACCCACATCCATTATCTCAGATCGAGATACTCGATTCCTTAGGGATTTTTTGACTATTTTGTGGAGAATGATGGACACCAAGTTGAACAGGAGCACTTATTTCCATCCATAGACTGACGGAAAAACATAGGTTGTTAACTAAACAATGGTACTTTTGCTTCGATGCTACTACAGTAGGCATCCCAAGTTATGGGATGAACAAATACCCTATGTACAACATGATTACAACTAAGACTTAGATTCCTCCACTCAGTGTTTTCCTTTTGAGACATGTTTTGGGTATTTACCTAAAGTTCCTTTGGACTTGATGTATGGGAGAGATGTCGATTCAAATCAAGAAAGAAATGAAGACAAAGCCAGCAAGTTCATTCATAGGATCCAACAGGTACACCAAGTAGTCAGAGAACAGTTGGAGAAAATTTAAGCACAGTATAAAGCTCGGCATGACAAACACAGGGTTGATCATCAGTTCCAGGTTGGAGATGAGGTATGCCTTCACATCGACAAGGATATATTGAAGAGTGAAGGAAAGAAACTCAATCCCATCTATTATGGACCCTTGACTATTTTGGAGAAAAATGGTACCAATGCTTTTCATCTAGATATTCCACCTTATATGAAAATCTACTCATTTGTAAATGCAGAGAACTTGAAACTTTTTTAGCCTCCCATGATCATGGATCAGGGTGAGGAAGTTTCAATACCTTCAGCTGATGAGTTTCCTCTTGAGTAGTTGGATGAGTTAAAGGAAGATATCATTTTGAACAGAAGGACGAGGACTTCACGTAGGGGTGATGTTTATTAACTTTAAGTAGGCTTAAAGGGCACACATCCAAGCAAGGCAAAGTGGATTGAGAAGGACAAGGTGAGAGAAATCTTCCCTCACTTATCTGTTGATTGATGAAATATTTTGATGATTGAAAAATCTCTCAGTGGGAAGGTGTGATTTGAAAAGGATCTAAAGAACCTCATAATTCACAGAAGCAAATCAGGAAGCTCATAATGGCCTCAGCAGATAGAGAAAGGGAAAAAATTCAAATTCCTCAAAACTTAGTGAAATTGGCATTGTCATGAAGAGAGATTCGCAAGATATCCAATGGTGTAAACGTCTCGTCAAACAAAGTTACGGATCAAAATATATTCGCACTCAAAGTTTTGGTCAACTAGCCCAATCAACAGGGATGAGTCACGATCAATACAGATGACATCAACATCCATACAATGTATGTCGCACACACAGAAGGAGAAACGTGTCATGTTGACATTAGCATGATGTCATCATGGTGACATCATAGTGGCAGAGGCTTCCATGTGTCACTCGTTTTTGGCATTTTCGAGTCAATCCATGGACCAATGAGGAAGTGTCAATGGTAGTCCGTACAGCCACATGGAAGACAATATGGTGATGTGGCAGGCTGATGTGGTAGGATAATGTGGTAGGTGACTGTGAAAGTGATTAGCATCGGCCAATGGTTGGCTGCCACATGTCCCAGTCATGGGCTGCCACGTGGCAGTGGGAAAATGCCCAATGAAGGCTCGAAACATGATTTTCAAAAAAAAATAAAAATGGGCCCGCCAAATCTGACGGATCCCTACCAAATCTATAGGCTAAACTAAAAGCTCTGATGGATCCAAACAATGTTCTAAACCTGGGACCTCCCCCTATCCAAATTGTGGCTCGACCCCGGGACCTCCCTGTATCCAACGCCTTAACAATAACATCTGCCACCATTGGGTAGTTCGCCCAATTTTTTTCTTAAAAGATAAGTTTTCCCATAGACGAGGAGGAAGGCGCTGGAAGGTACAGCCAGGAATAGATTTTGAGATGCAGTACAGAGAATTAATTGCAGGGAGAAGGCATGAAAACCGAGACAAGATTTCTCAAGGGCTTGGGACTGTCAGAGTCGGATTGATGTGTGGAGACAATCATTTTTGGGAAATTCGATGCCACGAATTCAATGATGTTGTATGTTTTATGATCTGAGCAAAGATTCTGCAGCTTAATTCTAGAATGAGGTCTACTTATATATTTTTCCAAATTCTTTTGTTTAGTTAATAAAAAGGCCTACACGTTTGAGAGCAGGAATTGAAGATGTAGTCCACCAGGGACGAACTCTGTTATCAAGTTTTTTGTGTTCAGATTTGATCCTTATGTCTCTTCATTGTTGATATTTTCCTTCTTTATGGTGCACTTTAATTTATGCTCATTTAATACAATTATTTATAAGTCACTTCGATGAAAAGATCTCGGATCAGTTAGGTACATTATATTTTGAACTATGGAACACACCAAATAATTAGGACCAAATGGATTCACAAACCACTTTTATACATATTTATAGTCAATTATAAAATACAACCTTTGTAGAATGTTGAACATCTCCTAAAGGAAACTAAGTTTCATAGGTGGAATAAAATCTTCCTTAGTTTATCTCATTATAAAGGAGAAAAACCCCACGACATTCACCCGATTTAGAACGATATCTCTATGTAATACCTCCTACAAAATTTCAATGAAGGTCCTCTCAATCTCCTTAGGTAAACTACTCCCTAAGCTCATATCTAAAGTGAAATTCCATGTTGTTAAAGGGATAACAGACAACATCATATTGATGCAAGATGCAATCCACTCCAATGAAACTACTTAGAAAAGATGTATAGTTATTAAAGTTGAAATGTACAACACTTTTGACATAGTGAAGCACAATTTTCTATACACTACTCTAGAAGAGTTTGGTTTTTCATTGGAATTCATAGACCAACCAAGTGACCACCATACTATTATAGTGCACCAAAAACAACATTTGGGAAGATTAGCCTCTCATACCATGGGTGTTTGAGCCTATAGGTATATTTTAGGGTTGTAGCATAAGACACGCCTTTTGAGTAGAAGCCATTTTATTTGTTCTCATCTTGCCAATAATATTTTTGGTTTTACAAGAACTTTCATAAGACAACGCTTAATGAATAAACCTTTGATGCATGTGATATAGACTAAACTAAGTAAAAAATCGGAGACACTCCACCATTTTGTATTTGGGTTGTTGATAATGTTGATGAATGAATGATAGATTGTGAATAACATGTGATACAATACCAACATTTTGAGCATTATCTGATATTTCCTTCTCTTGTTTCCTTGAATCAATCCTCTAGAAAAGTTAACACCAAGTCAATGCTAGTCGTTGTCCTCATCCTTCTTTATTTACAACGATGGGAATTAGTTTGATTATACATGATTTCCCCCTTAGGTTAGAGGCAAGGTCGCTTAGGTGATAGTGGGAAACTTGTTTGTCTGTGTCCTTCATTTTTCCTCTTGGATATGTTGGGATTTTTCCTCTAGGGAGAATATGAGATATAACAGGACCTCTGTAACTTCATTGTACATCACACAAGTGCTAATTAGTAGTATATTTAAGTGGGGACATGAGTTTACATTAACAATAGGTTTAGTTTAATCAAATTAAAAAATGCTAAATATTAAAGGTATTATTTGTCACTACATTTGGACTTGCTAACTAAAACATTCAATGCACATAAAATTTCAAAGTATCAAGATAAAAAAAGTCTAAGAAAAATCAACATATTGGGTGAAGTGTACTCTTGATTGTAAAGCCAAGGATGTGTCTAGTTCAATATTCAAATCCTTCAAGAAAATAGCAGAAGCCTTATTGATTTTACATGATATGGATGAAATTATATGATTATTTGTTTGGATGTGAACACCAATAAATTGGAAATATAACTTTCAATAGTAAGATCAAGGTATCTGATCTCAAATTAGGATTGTGGAGATTGCAAACCAATTAACACATCAAAACTCAATAGTTAAACATGTTATGCAACCTTTGTAACTTAATTATATAGCATGTAAGGGCTAATTAGTAGGGAAATTTAGTGGTCACATGAGTATACATTAATAAATTGTCTCTTTTAATCAATTTTAAAAATGATAAGTATAGTGTATGAGACATGGTTTTGATAGAAAATTACATGGTGCTTGGTTGAATACATTTATATAGAGATGCTACTACTTGGCCATACATTCTTCTACGAAATATGCAATAAATTCTCTTTTTTGAACAAAAAAATATTATTTATAAGTAAATCTATAATCAAATAAAGAAATATACAATTAACCATTGAAATATTGAATTAAATACCCATGTTTGTATTGTCCATGTCACTCTCCATTTCTTTAAAATCTTCACATTATGTAAGAAAAAAATCTTAAATGTTCTCTATCTTCGTATCTTTAGGCTTATTCCTTGTTCAATTCTTCAACATTTTGAGCATCTTCACTATTTTTTATTTTGTGTTCATGTTGTAGTATCACTTCACATTGAGACTCTTTATATAGCACACAAGTAATTATTCTCCTTCTTTTTCAAGAAACCATTTGGAAGTTTGTCATAGAATATAAAGAAATGATAACATTAATGTAATTCATTTCCCATGGCTCATCTAATAATTTAGACAAGAATTCAAGATTTCTCTCAACATTGAAAGGATAAAGAGAAGATATTTCTCTAGTGTGATTGTGATTGTAATTGAAAGATTTCTCTCAACATTGAAAGGATCAAGAGAAGATATTCCTCTTGTGTGATTGTAATTGTAATTGAAAGAGGAATTGTTTTTTGCTTATTGAGATCATCTAATAATTTTCACTAAAATTCAAGATTTCTAGGGCATCCAAAGAATCAAGAGACATTTTTCAATGTGATTGTAATTGAAAGAGACCCTTGATTTTTATTTCTTGATATATTTTTCAAATTGTATAATGCAAACCACATGAAACTAAAGTAATAAATTCCAAGATATGATGCCCATCAACTTTCTGGAAATTGATATCAGGAGCATTAAGATCCATTTTAAATTTTATAATTGCATGGTTTTTTACAAGATTGTGCTCCTTTTTAAAAGAAATTAATAAATCATCAAGAAAGGATGTTGGAAAATTTGGTAGTAGGAATGATGTTGCACAACATGTTTTTAAGCGTTTAAACTAAGATGTCTGCCTAATAATTTCATCATGGAATGTAATTCCTTCGGAAAAGGTATTGGGGAAATGTAAGAAAGGGTGACACCCTTTATCCTTCACCAAAATGGATGCCCTTTGTCCTTAACTAGTAATAAATTGTGTGATAAACAATTGAGAAAATCAACCTATGAAAATAAAGTGATGGCTCTTATTCATGTAGTTAATATGTGGCATCACCCTTTATCCTTCACCAAGATGGATGCCCTTTGTCCTTAACTAGTAAGAAATTGTGTGATAAACACTTGGGAAAATTAACCTATGAAAATAAAATGATGGTTCTTATTCATGTAGTTAATGTGGCATCTATACTGACATCGTTTCAAGATTAAAATAAGCCATATCAGTTTGAAATATTTCTTGGTATAAAGGTTTTCCTCCATAGAGAAACAAAAGTATGTTACAAAAATGTTAGGTTGTCATTATGAGATCCTCTACAAAAAGGGCAATGAGATCCTCTACAAAAATGGAAAAGAACATTGTTGTAAATACTCTATCTAGATAGTATGAATAGGATGGCTCCGTATTTTTTTAATATTTACCTATGCTTGATTTGATAGATGAAGTACGCCAAGAATGGTTAACAAGTGAAGAGGTGGCACAAATTCTACAATAGCTATGGGGAAACTCCCATGCACATTTCGGTTACACATGGAAGAATAACACTTTACACTATAAAGTCATATTTTTATGTCCAAAATTTAGTGGTAAAATCTCAAGTTTTAGTTGAATTACATTCTTCTCCCACATCAGGTCACTCAATGTTTCAGAAAATATATGGACGGATTAAACGTTCCTTCTTTTTGGAATTCATGAAGAAAGACAATCACACCTTTGTGGCATAGTGTGACACACTAACAACACAAGGGGAAGATGATAAATCCTCCAGGAACCTTTACCAATTCCTTCTAGGGTATGAATTGACATTTTCATGGATTTCATTGCAAGGTTACCAAAAAATAAGAAAAAAAACTCTCATTGTGGTTGTTATTCGTCATATTTCTAAATATGCTCATTTTTGTTCCTTACAAATACCCCTTCAGAGTCTCTACCATAACAAAAGTCTGCATAGACAATGCTTTTAAACTCCATGGAATGTGTAATTCAATTGTGACAGATTGTGATCCACTAGCAATTTCTGAAAGGAGATGTCTTGAATTCAAGGTACCCAACTGATCATCATTGCATCATATCATACCCAAACAATTGTTAGATGGAAGTAATCAATAGGTGTTTGGAAAATTATTTGCATTATTCTGCCTCGGACAGGAAAACTCAATGGGTGTAGTAGTTATCCCTTTTTGAATGGTGATAAAAATCAACCTATCATGGTGCTACTAAAATGTCCCCATCTGAGCTAGTAAATGGAAAACATATCCTCTTAGTGATATTCTACTTACCAAGCATGTTCATGGTTCATGAGGTGGAAAAAACATTGCTAACCCATGCTAACACTCTCTATAATCAAGGATAATTTGGTGTTCTCCAAAAATAGAATGAAATAATAGGCCAATCAAGGTCAATCCAAGCACCACTTTGAAGAAGGGGATTGTGTGTCCCTTTATATCCAACCCTATATGAAATCATCACTTAAGAAGAAGGGACACCATAATTTAGCACCTAATTTCTATGAGCCCTATGCTATACTCAAATATGTTAGCCCCATTTCTTACAATATGGCTCTTCCAACCTATTCTAAGATCCACCAACTATTGCACATGTCATACTAGAAGCAAGTGGTAGGGCCCAATTGTCAAGTTCAAACCATGCTCTTAGAACTATATAATGAAGGGTTCATTTGGTTGTAGCTCAAGGACATTTTAGACAAACAATAGAACCATTTGTGTTAGCACACTATCTAGGAAGTCTTGATCTAATGGAAGGATACATAGTGAAAATATGTGATGTGGGATCTAGCGATGATCTTAAAAAAATTTCCTCATCTCTAGCCTTGAGGACAATGTTATGTTTTAAGGGTTTGTGCATGTTAGGTTCCCACCATAACTCCCTATATATAGATATAGGTTGTTACTTAATGTATGGTGGTGATGTCTATTGAATAAGGCCCACTTGGTAGTTTGAGTGTGTAAATAAATGTAAGGTGGCTTCATTAAAGAAGGTTCACTAGCTAGTTGTTATAGTGTCATTAATGAATAGCCAGTAAGTTATTGGTGTTTTGGTAAGTTTGAAACTATTTATAGAATCAGAGGCTATGTAATCATGTGTCAAGAGACTAATATTTTGTTGGATCTTTGTTCAATTAAAATTTCCCCCTTTGAAGAACCAAGTGAACATTTTTTTTTGTAATCTAGTTGGCATTAGTATTAATATAGTACAAAAAAGAGTACAAACAACACTCCCTATGGCTTGCCACCCAGGAAACCAATACCATAGGAGTATCAATATATCATTGTTCCCATCATACAAAAATTATTATTGTTTTCCATCCTAATTGTAAACTGACATAGATACCTACCTTGCTAACAATAGAAAAACAAACATGATATAACTAATGATGAAGGGGGAGGTTGTTTCCCCCACTCTTTGGAAACCAATATAAACCAGAGATATTGAATTGATGCCTACCCATCCTCTTTCTTTAAGTAGAATCCCTTGTAGTTCTTCTCCTTTGGCTTCTCATCCACCAATCTGATGGGGTTGAAAGGAGTGTGTAAATCTAGAGTTTGGTCATTTTTTTGCAAAGGAGTGCCTTGAAATTTTGCAAGGGTATTAAAAAAAAATTAAATATTGGATATTTCTTTACACAGAGCATTGAATTTATGATCCATGATGTGCAACTTATCTAGAATTCCCTTTTGTTGGCTACCCTTTTCCTCAACAACTTGCACAATAAAATATTAGTTAAAACAATATAATTGAATGAGTTTAATTTTTTTTTTGTATATATGTTTCTAGAGTAACAAAGATGAGGAATATAATATTTAAAATATGCCTCCAGCTTCTCCTTGGTGAGTTGTTGTCTCTTCCTTCAAACTTCTATCTCCATTTTGTTAAAATCCCTCTTCATATCCTTAGAAAACTGATGTTTGAAGTCAGAGGAAAATCTCATGACCTTTAGCTAATCTCTAGTAAGGCACCAAGGGGTTTTAAAGGGAGGGCAGAGATTAGGTGACAAGGGAGTGCCTTTGCAAGAATTCGTTCTGTTGTATACATAACTAGTAGTAATCCCAACGGGTTTCATGATTGCAAGTAGAGTAAGAATAGAAGAAGAGGAGAAAATATTAGTTGAGAGGAAGTTAAGGAGTATCACCACCCATAGTAAAGACAAAACAGAAAACCACACTAGAACCCTACAGAGAGGAAGGACCTATAAGCGAGGGAGACCCAAATTGCAAATACCAACCAAGCTTTGAAAAACTAGGAGATGGTCTAGCCTTATTCCCTTAACCAACACTAGAATTATTTGTGAGATTAACCCTACCCAAACTAGCAAGAACCTGGTAATCCCAATCGAAAAACATCGTAGGTTCATAAAGGGATAAGAACGTGAGCTAATGGGGGAAAGGAAATTGTTAATGATCAAGTATAGAACCAAACAAAAGGCCATTTTGACGCAACTTGAACAAAGAGGGGACAGAGGTTCGAGACATATAAAAAACAAGTTTTTCTTCCCAAAATCCACCCTTATCGCCCAAGAAACTTAAATGTTTCATAGACCCATCTTTGGAGAAAATAACATAGCACAACTAGATAGAAAACTAAACGTTAAAAACATGGACAAATGTACTAACCAGGAGAGATGAAAACTTTCCACGAATTGTGCATTGTAATCTCAATTCCCCCAGTCCAGAAGCTAACTGGTGATCTAATATCCATTTCATGGTCTACGGGACAAGGTCCACCACTAGCTATAAGACTCCCATCACCACCCCATTCCATGATTCTGAGCTAGTCCATTACCCCACTCTCATCATTCCTACAACTACCATCCAAAATACCAATTCCACCCATTAAAATCTTTGTACTCGACAATTACATTCCACAAAAAATGAAAGGAATAGAAAGTGTGATTGCCACGGCCTCTACCAGCCATGTGGGTGTCCGAGGAGGTCATTTCTTTTATTCTTGAAACCCCATTCGAGGAGAAGAGCCAAGTGAACATTGCTTCCTATTCAAAATATCAATAAAGTTTTTCCTATTGTTGTCGTTTCAACACATTGGATCTCTTTTATTTTCTTTCCATAGTTACATTATTGTCTAGTTTTCCCACTATCTCTATGCATGAAGAGTTCAAATGCAATTTATCTTGTCCGAAATCCTAGCAATGATTTGGCAACAAGGAAAACACTATCCTCCACTCCATGACTCTCACCAATGTCATGTTTCTCAATATCATCATGGAATTCCCTATAAATTTCCTCTCATCATCATGCCAATGGAAAGAATGGAGAAATTACAATTCCCTCTTTTTCTTGAAAATGGTATAGAAAGAAAGAATGATAGATAAAAATCTAGGACAAAACTTATTTCTTTTCCTTTGCTTTTTCAAATTATGGGATAAGGAACTCTTCTTAAAAGGGAATTCTTTTTCATAGTT
>JASDQU010948054.1:9929-23246 GCA_032191745.1 Picea mariana
CCCGTGAGGGATTAAGCCCAGCCAAGCTCTGATACCAAGTTAACAAAATGGAGAGTAGTCATTGCAACGCATTCACACAAAATAATAAATTGTATTGCTATGTCAAACACAACACAGTACACATATATATAGTTGGATTCAGATCCAACTGATTCCACTCATGGAGAGAGAGGTTGAGAGAATATCTCAACAATCTCCTATAAATCTTCAACCAACTCCTAAATTAATCATTAATTCTAACATCCACTCCATACGATTTGTTGGCTCCACACATTTCCATCTGGGCGGCTCCAGTCAAATATACCTCGCAACAAAAGGGTATCAATGTTTTCGGTCAATGCAATCTTGAGGTCGTTTTGATCATCATTATAAATCGCATGATTGGATGCGTCATCTGCCAGTCCTATTTTATCTAAATCTGCTATATCCATATTTTCCCGAGAGCTCTCGAAATCCCACTCGTCTCCGTTTCCATGTCTCATCGATCTAAAGACTACGCTGGAGATCAAGTGCTGTTGAGCACGGTCACGGTCCCAGCCTTCCTCATGTGAAAGGACATCAGTTTGGATTTCACTTGGCTGTGTTACAGTTGTGCAAGGCACAGTTATGGAGTCAGCTTCCGATGTTTGCAGCTCGCCTTCTGATGTACAAGCCACTGTTATGGTGTCAGCTTCTGATGTACAAGGCTCGGTTACAGTTGTACAAGGCAGTGTTATGGTGTCAGCTTCTGATGTTTGCGGCTCTCCTTCTCTCGCACGATCCCTGATATCGCTATGCGCGTCATTATTGCTTCCATTTGGTGATCTTTCCAATTCTTCTCCCTCTGTTTTTTCGTGAAAGTAATTAAAAAAGCAGAGTTAGGGTTGAAATTTTGGGATGCCGACCCGGTTAGGGTTGAAATTTTTGAAATTTTGGAAGGCCAACACAAAAGGTGCTTTCGCAACTAGTACATCATAAGTCACTTAAATATATTATATCATAGACGAAGACTCATTTGAACACATTTTTATTTTTATTATCAAGAACTTCCCATATTTATTTTTATTATCAAGAACGCTACCGATACATTTAATTTTTTTATATGTATATAATGAAACTAGCACAGCCGCTCATTTGCGGCTTACAACGCCTAAAGGCCGTCAGTCTGAAACGCATCAAACGCGCGCGGAGGTTGAAACGCTTCACTTTACATCCACGCGGCCATAAACATTCGCACTAGTAAAAAAATCACTGCGTGTAAAACTTTTTAATTGGCATCCAACATCCACGTGGCCATATCTATCCGTCCAGTAAGAATAATTTAGTAAATTGTGGCCAGCTTAATAGATTATCTCTTAATCACTGAACGTGGCAATCTGGTGGTGAGCAAGTAATTTTTTAATCTTATTTTGTAAATGTAAAAAAATAATCACATAAACTGACGTCTTTATAAATGAGCGGAAATTAATTTATCAAAATCTCATCCATTGATTAGAGAGGACAACGAAGAATATGCCAGCATCTTCAATTGCCAACCATAAGATTGAAATTTATGATTAAAAGGTGATTAATTGTGCCCATTATCAATAGGTATACGCCTTTCAGCGTAATTAAAATGCATTGAAATGGTTTCATTTTATTATTATTATGTAAATATACACATTTTATGTAAATTTGGTTTGGTGTGAAGGTCTTCTTTTAATTGTGTTTGTGAGGGAAAGTATTTGATGTCTAAAAGTTGTTTCTTAATAGTTATAAAAGATGTTTAAGGCAATAAAATTAATATGTGTATACACTAAAACTATACAAAGATACTTTATTTAATTTTAGGCATCATCACTACTATTATTATCTTTCTCTACTTTTTATTTTAATATTCCTTTTTAGTAATCCATTTGGGAAAAATTTTAAGGAATGAACCACACTAAGGTCCATTCAATGCAATTAAGGTGTAGGCATTCATTGTCTCTTTGTTAGGCCTTCTTTTCAACGGCCTCGATGGCCTTTCCGTCTCTCAAATTGAAGCCCTTTGTCACGGGTCTCCAAGACTCTAACACGCAACAAGTTCTTTGATCCTAGATGGCTTTTCCCCTTGCATGGTCTCATAAACCACCGTTTTATCCAATTTGGGTTTCTCCATTAGTTCTTTGATAATACAGCGATTTGCTCCTTTTCAACAAATGCAGTCACACCAAGTGAGGGTAGGAAATTCATAGAGGGAATCCCTAATCAAAGGGTCGGTCTACATGCATCATCTTCTTGTGAGTGCATACTGAGGTTACCCTTTTATCCAATTTAGGTTTCTCCATTAGTTCTTTGATAATACAGTAATGTGTTCCTTTTCAACAAATGCAGTAACACGAGTGAGGGTAGGAAATTCATACAGGGAATCCCTAGTCAAAGGGTCTGTCAACATGCATCGTCTGCCCTTGAGTTCATACTTAGGTTACCACCTCCCAAAATCGATTTCCTCACAATTAATCATCGACAAATGGCCCTCCATGCTATTTAAATACAGATCATGGACCAATTAGATGTTAAAACATAGATCAATGTAGTGGTTAAAATCAAGGAGAATATGATATGTTAAGTCACTCTATGCTGAGAACATATGATGATTGATAAATTATCTAACTACAAATGACTAATAATGCATACTAAAGAAACAAACGTTTACCTAACGACACATTATACAGAGTTGATCTTAACTAACTCCTAAGTGTCATAATATCCTAACATCCCTGATTATGAACAACTTGGCATAGGATTGAAGGATTTTCAAGGGGGACACAATATGAAAAGGAAGGAGGAATTGAAGCTTATCATACCTTAATGAGAACTTATTGAACTTCTAACATAGATAAGACTTTCAAAAATGTTTCCTTTGTACAAGACTCTTTGAAAATGTCTGCACCTTGATCTTCTATAGGGAAAAATAACACCTCAATAACTCGATCATGAATGATATTTTTGATGAAGTGCATGTGCATCTTGATGTGTTTGTTGTGTTGATGTTGAACTATATCTTTGGTGAGCTTGATGGAACTCTGATTGTCACACAAGAGGGTGGTTGGATGTTGCTGCTAGAATCCAAACTCTTAAAGGATCTATAAAAGCCACAAGGCTTCTTGAGTTGTATTAACCATTTCTCAGTATTCAACTTCTATTGAAGAAAGAACAATAGACTATTATTACTTATAATCCCAAGTGATAGGTCATGTACCAAGGCTAAAAACATAACCTGCAGTAGACTTCTAATCATGAGGGTCTCTTGCCTAATATGTATCAGTTAAACCAACTAACAAAGGAGGCTCCGCTAAGATGTAATGTATCTCAATCTTAATTGTACCCATAACATATTTATGTATCCTTTTAGTTGTTTTCCAATGGATTTCCTAGGGTATTTGTGTATCTAACTACAAATGTCTAACAATGCATACTAAAGAAACACATGTTTACCTAACGACACATTATACACATTTGATCTTAACCAACTCCTAAGTGTCATAATATCCTAACATCCCTTCTTCTGAACAACTTGGGATAGGATCGAAGGTTTTTATAGGGGGGCACAATATGAGAATGAAGGAGGAATTGCAGCTTATCCCCACCTTAATGACAACTTATTGAACTTCTAACATATATCAAACTTTCAAAAATGTTTCCTTTGTACAAGACTCTTTGAAAATGTCTACACCTTGAACTTCTATAGGGAAAAATAACACCTCAATAACTCGATAATGAATGACATTTTTGATGAAGTGCATGTGCATATTGATGTGTATGTTGTGTTGATATTGAACTATATCTTTGGTGAGCTTGATGGAATTGTGATTGTCACACAAGAGGGTGGTTGGATGTTGTTGCTAGAATCCAAACTCTGGAAGGATATATCAAAGCCACAAGGCTTCTTGAGTTGTATTAACCGTTTCTCACTATTCAACTTCTATTGAAGAAATAACAATAGACTATTATTTCTTATAATCCCAAGTGATAGGTCGTGTACCAAGGCTAAAAACATAACCTACAGTAGACTTCTAATCATGAGGGTGTCTTGCCTAATACGTATCAGTGAAACCAACCAGCAAAGGAGTCCCACCGAAGATGTAATGTATCTCAATCTTAATTGTACCCATAACATATTTATGTATCCTTTTAGTTGTTTTCCAATGTATTTCCTAGGGTATTTGTGTATGCAAGAAAACAAAACCAACAATGAAGGAAACATTAAGACAAGCATGACCTAAAAATAAGAGGCTATCAACTAATTGATGCTGTCAAGTGGAATCAACTTTAGGAGAAGTACATGTGACACCAATTTTAACTCCATACTCGAAGGAAAAAGGGGTTGGGTTTGAATCTTCCATGTGAAAGTGACAAAGAAGGGCACATGCATACTTAGATTGGAAAAGAATTTTTTTTCCTTGGTTTGCAAAATTTGGAGGCCAACGAAATAATGCAAATAACCTAAGTTAGTCGTTTAAAATTTCTTCTTAAGGCCAACTTTAATATTGTTTAAAAGTTTTGGGTAACTACATGCAAGGATAAGGTCATCAACATGAAGAAAAATGATTATGAGATGGATTCGTACTTTCCTATTAAAGACATTAGGGTCAGAATGACATCTACAAAAGATGGTATCAAGAAACAAATTGTGCATTCTAACATACAAAGTTTGAGGAGCTCTCTTAATACCATAAAGACATTTCTTAAGGAAACAAACAAGGCTAGAGTTATTCTAGACATTGCCTAGATTTTGTTGCATTTATATTTCTTCTTGCAAATCACCATGCAAGAAGGTAGAGTTAGCATTCATCTGATGGACCTCCCATTTATGTGAGAAAACAAGGACAAGAACAAGGGACATGGAATTCATTTTGGCAACATGGGAAAATGGTTCATTATAGTCAATTCATTCTACCTGAGATAACCCTTTGGGAAATAATCGGGCCTTGTGTCTTTCAACACATTCACATGATGTATACATAATTATGTAGACCCACTTACATCTGAAAAGATTCCTTTCTATCAAAAGAGGTACAAAATCAAAAGAATCCTTCTCCATCAAGGAGTAATACTCTTTATTCATTGTTGTATCCAAATCTAGATGGCTTGAAACATCTACAAATTTCTCTGCATCATGATTCTTTGAAACTTCATCCAGAAGAGAAGAGGCTCACTAGGACCAGCAGCGCATATGATGTTGATTTGAAGGATCATAGAAAATATCACCAACTACTTCTCATGTTGAATGAACCCATCTAGGAAGTGATGGTGCTAGTGCAGGTTCACATTAATTGGACACATATAGAGGAATATGAATAAGTATAGGTGGATTTCCACCCTCATTTTCATCATCTCAGTCAGAGGAAACTAGAATAGGAACATAAGATTGTGCAAATGTTGAAGATGGCTCGAAAGACGAAGAAGACCTAAAAAATRAATTAGGCTCCTAGGATAAGAGATTTTCATTAAATTTAASATCTCTTCTAATTAAAATTTCATYGGAATGATGTTGAACAAKTTTTTAACCTTTKACCTCTTCATAATATCCAACAAAAATWCACTTCTCATTTTTAGGCYGTAAAYCCTTAAGTGAATKAMATTTGGATTAATTTTATTCCATGAGTATTCTAGTGMCATATTTTTTAGAGACTTGGTCRSASTGATMTTTAATATGTAGTTTGCACAATTAATGGATTCCAACCAATAATTATGAATTAATACCTTAGATTAGATCATTCAATTAGTCATTTCTTTTAATTCACCATTCTTTCCCTCAACAACACCATTTGTTACAGTGTATATGGAAGTGTCTATTGCATTTGGATGCCCTATGAGGTGCAATAACTTGTAAAGTCGTTGTTCACATATTTATCTCCATTATTTCTTCTTAACCTTTGAATTTAATGTCTATATTATTTTTCTACAAGGGCCTTGTAGGCCAAAAAATTGTCAAACACTTTGCTCTTAAGTTTTAAGAGGTAAAACCAAGTGCATAAAAAAAAATCATTGTTGAAAGTGAAGAAATAATTGGACCATAAAAAATAAGGTGATTTGTAATTGAGAGAAGAGGGAAAAGCTCGAAGAGACTAGGTGCATTGGTAAAATGGAATAGCGAGAGAATTCACACAAAAAATGTAGAAAGCATGTAAGAGAATCTATAACATAGAGAAAATGTAGCAAGAATATAAGAAAAATGATAACGAAGAGAAAATACAATCATCCTATTCCAAAACAGAGGGCCTCCCTTTATTACTAAACATGGAGACTTGTTCCTTTGGATTAGTTGTTGTTACAAAATCAGTTGTTGCTTTATTTATGCAACTCTCTGCCCAACTAGACTAGCGAGAGTTGTTTTATGAGAAATGGAGTAACACACATACATTATAAACTACAATTCTAAATATCCTTGAGTATAAGAATAGAGACAGTTGTTAATAAAAAAATTCACTAGCATAGTTCCTTTATTATGTAGCTCTCTACCAAGTAGCACTCGAGACTACTATTTACAAACAAAACTATATTGACTTGAAAAAAAAGATTAATGGATTTATTACAATAGAAACTGGGTGTCCTCATGTTGAGTGGGGAAGGAAAGGGGTAGGTCATTCCTAGTGGCCTAATTCATCCTTATATAGATATAGAAGTGTTTCTGCTTCTGAAAACAAATTTGGAAACTTACGCTACATTGTCTTAGCAGACAACCACTTGGCTTGAGTGGGAAGCTATACCTTTTTGTTGACTATATATTAAAAATATTGTTCGTAATGTTTGGGACTTACGTGTGAATCCATTATTTGATTGACAAGGAGAGGAGGCTATAAATATGAAATTTGTTTGAATGGGAGTTGATCTATAATTGATTCTTTGAGAAGATGAGGCTAAACAAACTTCATATCCTTAAAATTTAACACATCATGTATGTCGATTGTGCGGGAAAATATACGATACACATTATTTTCAATTCCTTCTAACATTTTGTATGGACCATATCAAAGCATGTGCAACTGATGATGGAAACCTTTCAAAAAAACATTATGAGAGGAGCGAGATGAGATTGCTCTTTTTGAATGATAGGGCGGTGTGATGCTTATCATGGTTCTTTCTGGAGCATTCTTGGGTGGCTTTTAAAGCAGTTGCAAGCTCACTGTGGAATTGAGATATACTTTCAAGGAAACATTGTGCTTCTTCTTGTCACTATTGGTGATTTGTAGAGTCTGACGAAGTGATAGTTAGAGCCATCTCTGAGGTAACAAGGGGTCTAAAACCAAAGAACACACCAAATGGTGAGAAACTAGTGGAAGAGTGGGTGGCTTGGTTGTAGTTGTATTGGATAATATGAAAATAGGAATCCCACTATTTGTTTTTCAAAAAATAACTATGAAGAGAATGAAAGAGAGTTTGATTGAAAACCTTTGTTTTCCCATTAGTATGTAGGTGGAATGCGGTGGAGAACTATAGATAACAACCCAACAATGACCAAAGAGTGTGTCCGAAAGTGTTGAGGAAGCGAGAGATTCTATTAGATATGATACTACTAGGCAGTCCAAAGTTTTTCCAAATATGTTGGAAGAATAGATCGATAATCTGTGGAGCATAACTAATTTTATGGCATGTGATGAATTCTTCCATCTTAGAGAAATGTCAGACGACTACCCGAATGTCATTTTTCTTGTGAAGAGTGGTTGGAAGACCACTTAAAAATTCCATGGAAATGGATTCCCATTGACATGATGGTATGGGTAGTGGCTGCTAAATCCCATGCTTGTGGTTAGATGGATTACTTTGTGAATGGAATGAGTATGCCTAGATATGGGTGCACTTGTAGCTCTGCCCAACTAGACTAGCAAGAGTTGTTTCTTGAGCAATGGAATAACACATATACATTCTAAGCTGGCATTCTAAAGCACCCTATGTATAAAATTAGAGAGGGTTGTTAAGAAAACTAATTCACTGGAATACTTTCTTTATTATGTAGTGCTCTACCCAGTAGCACTAGAGAGTGCTTTTTACAAGAAAAACTAACTCACATACTAACTTTCAAACAAAGATTAATGGGATGATTACAATAGAAATTGGGTGTCCTCATGCTCAGTGGTGAAGGAAGGGGGTACACCCTTACTGGTGGCCTAATTCCCCCCTCTCTAGATATAGAAGTGTCTCTGCTTTTGACAACAAATTTGGAAACTTATGCTACATTGTTTGAGAAGAAAACCACCTAGCTTGATTGGGAAGCACCACCTTTTTGTTGACTACATATGAAATATATTGTTTGTAATGTGTGGTACTTACCTGTGAATCCATAATTTGATCGACAAGAAGAGGAGGCTACAAATATGAGATGTTGTTGAAAGGTTGTTGATCTATAACTGCTTCTTCGAGAAGAGGAGGATAAGAAAAATTCATATCATTAAAATTTAACGCATCATGTGTGTCGTGTTGTGTAGGAAAATAGACGATACACATTCTTTCCAATGCTTTCTAACATTATGTAAGGATCATATGGGAGCATGTGCAAGTTATGATGGAAACATTTTAAAAAACATTATGAGAGAGGATCAAGACGTGATAAACCGGTTGGAATGACATGGGGTCTACTTCTTATCATGGCTCTTTCTAGCACATTCTTGGGAGGATTTCAAAGAAAATGCAACCTCACTGTGGAACTGATTTATATTGTTAAGGAAAATTGTTATTATTTTTGTCACTATTGGTGATTTTTAGAGTCTGAGGAAGTGATAGTTAGAGAAATATCTAAGGGACCAAGGCGATGAAAAACAGGGAACACACCAAATCATGAGAAACTGATGGAAGAGTGGGTGGCTCGGTTATAGCTATATTGGATAAAATGAAAATTTAAATACCACTATTTGTTTTAAAAAAAATAACTATGAAGATAATGACACATAGTTTGATTAACAACCTTTCTTTTCCCATCGGTCTGTAGGTGGAATTTAGTGGAGAAATGGAGCTAACAACCCAACAATGACCAAAGAGTGTGCCAAAAAATGTTGAGGAAGAGAGAGTCCCGATTAGATATGATATTATTGGGCAGTCCAAAGTGTTTCCAAATATGTTGTAGAACAAAAAAATAATCTCTAAAGCATAACTGATTTCTTAGCATGGGATGAAGAGCGCCATCTTAGAAAAATTGCATATTACTACCCTCATGGCATTGTTCTTGTGAAGAGTAACTTCCATACCACTTAAAAATTCCATGGAAATAGATTCTCATTGACATGATTCCATGGAAGAAGGTAGAGTTAACATCCATATGATGGACCTTCCATTTATGTGAGGAAACAAGGACTAGAACAAGGCACATGGAATTAATTTTGGCAACATGTGAAAACATTTCATTATAGTCAATTCATTCTACCTGAGATAACCCTTTGGGAACTAATCGGGCCTTTTGTCTTTCAACACTTTCACATGATGTATACATAATTATGTAGACCCACTTACATCTGAAAATCTTCCTTTCTATCAAAAGAGGTACAAAATCAAAACAATCCTTCTCCATTAAGGAGCAATACTCTTCATTCATTATTGTATCCAAATCTAGATGGCTTTAAGCATGTACAAACTTCTCTGCATCATGATTCTTTGAAACTTGATCGAGAAGAGAACAGGCTCACTAGGACTATCAACGCATATGATGTTGATTTGAAGGATCATAGAAAATATCACCAACTACTTCTCATGTTGAACGGACCCATCTAGGAAGTGATGGTGCTAGTGGAGGTTCACATTAATTGGACACATATAGAGGAATGTGAATAGGAATAGGTGGATTTCCACCCTCATTGTCATCATCTCAGGTAGAGGAAACTAGAATAGGAACATAAGATGGTGCAAATGTTGAAGATGGCTTGAAAGACGAAAAATACCTAAAAAATGAATTAGGCTCCTAGGATAAGAGTTTTTCATTAAATGTAACATCTTTTCTAATTAAAATTTCATTGGAATGATGTTGAACAAGTTTTTAACCTTTGACCTCTTCATAATATCCAACAAAAATGCACTTCTCATTTTTAGGCTGTAAACCATTAAGTGAATTACATTTGGATTAATTTTATTCCATGAGTATTCTAGTGCCGTATTTTTTAGAGACTTGGTCACAGTGATATTTAATATGTAGTTTGCACAATTAATGGCTTCCAACCAATAATTATGAATTAATCCCTTAGATTAGATCATACAATTAGCCATTTCTTTTAATGAACCATTCTTTCCCTCAACAACACCATTTGTTACGGTGTATATGGAAGAGTCTATTGCATTTGGATGCCCTATGAGGTGCAATAACTTGTAAAGTCATTGTTCACATATTCACCTCCATTATTTCTTCTTAACCTTTGAATTTAATGTCTATATTATTGTTCTACAAGGGCCTTGTAGGCCAAAAAATTGTCAAACACTTTTCTCTTAAGTTTTAAGAGGTAAACCCAAGTGCATCAAAAAACCTCATCGATGAAATTTAAGAAATAATTGAGCCATAAAAAATAAGGTGATTTGTAGTTGAGAGAAGAAGGAAATACTAGAAGAGGCTAGGTGCATAGGTAAAATGGAATAGAGAGAGAATTCACACAAAAAAATGTAGAAAGCATGTAAGAGAAATTATAACACAGAGAAAATGTAGCAAGAATATAAGAGAAATGATAACACAGAGAGAATACAAACATCCTATTCCAAAACAGAGGGGATCCCTTTATCTCTAAACATGGAGACTTGTTCCTTTGCATTATTTGTTGTTACAAAATAAGTTGTTGCTTTATTTATGCAACTCTCTACCCAACTAGACTAGCGAGAGTCGTTTTATGAGAAATGGAGTAACACACATACATTATAAACTATAATTCTAAATATCCTTGAGTATAAGAATAGAGACGATTGTTAATAAAAAATTCACTAGCATAGTTCCTTTATTATGTAGCTCTCTACAAAGTAGCACTCGAGACTGCTATTTACAAACAAAACTATATTGACTTGCAAAAAAAGATTAATGGATTTATTACAATAGAAACTGGGTGTCCTCATATTGAGTGTGGAAGGAAAGGGGCAAGCCGTTCCTGGTGGCCTAATTCATCCCTATATAGAAATAGAAGTGTCTCTTCTTCTGAAAACAAATTTGGAAACTTACGCTACATTGTATTAGCAGACAACCACTTGGCTTGAGTGGGAAGCTATACCTTTTTGTTGACTACATATTAAATATATTGTTCATAATGTTTGGGACTTACCTGTGAATCCATTATTTGATTGACAAGGAGATGAGGCTAGAAATATGAGATTCATTTGAATGGGTGTTGATCTATAATTGATTCTTCGAGAAGATGAGGCTAAACAAACTATATATCATTAAAATTTAACACATCATGTATGTCGGTTGTGCAAGAAAATATATGATAGAGATTATTTTCAATTCCTTCTAACACTTGGTATGGACCATATCAGAGCATGTGCAACTGATGATGGAAACCTTTCAAAATAACATTATCAGAGGAGCGAGATGTGATTGCTTGTTTGGAATCACAGGGCGGTGTGAAGCTTATCATGTTGCTTTCTCGCAGATTCTTCAGTGGATTTTAAAGCAATTGGAAGCTCATTGTAGAATTGAGATATACTGTCAAGGAAACATTGTGCTTCTTGTTGTCACTATTGGTGATTTGTAGAGTCTGACGAAGTGATAGTTAGAGCCATCTCTAACGGAACAAGGGGTTGAAAACCAAAGAACACACCAAATGGTGAGAAACTGGTGGAAGAGTGGGTGGCTTGGTTGTAGTTGTATTGAATAATATGAAAATAGGAATCCCACTATTTGTTTTTCAAAAAATAACTATGAAGAGAATGAAAGAGAGTTTGATTGAAAACCTTGTTTTTCCCATCAGTATGGAAGTGGAATGTGGTGGAGAACTGTAGATAACAACCCAACAATGACCAAAGAGTGTGCCAGAAATTGTTGGGGAAGCGAGAGTTTCTATTAGATATGATACTACTAGGCATTCCAAAGTTTTTCCAAATATGTTGAAAGAATAGATTGATAATCTATGGAGCATAACTATTTTTATGGCATGGCATGAATTCTTCCATCTTAGAGAAATGTTAGACGACTACCCGAATGCCATTTTTCTTGTGAAGAGTGGTTGGAAGACCACTTAAAAATTCCATGGAAATGGATTCCCATCGACATGATGGTATGGGCAGTGGCTGCTAAATCCCATGCTTGTGGTTAGATGGATTACTTTGTGAATGGAATGAGTATGCCTAGATGAATTTCTCCACATGCTTAAATAAAGTGGGAGAATAGAAGTGGTGCTATAACTTCTTAATGGTCTTCACCATCCCGCAATGGTCTCCTCATGAAGAGATATGCACCTCCCTATAATAATAAGGTGATTCTCTCATTTGGGAACACACAACTGGTTCATTTTGTATAGCCAACCGTCATCGAGTGTGTAGTCTAGGAAGGCCGTTTGTTTAATAACTTTGTGCTGTTGAAAAAATGTCCAAAATTCTCTGAAGCATGGATATATGGCATACATTTCCATAAAGGTATCACATGCTACACATCACACCTCTAAGATGTGCATGCCATGAAGGGGTGGTCTACTCAACAATTCTACTAGTTTGTGAGTAACCGCTTTTTGTATTTAATAATGAGGTGAAATTGTTCAATGTGTTTTTCCCACTTAAAATGACGTTGTTCTTGAATCTTACTTCGAGAATTATGAAAAATGAGACAATGATGATTTCTTTGAAGAATAGTCTCTTTACCCAGAATATAGTTGTTACATTGCTTCAATGCTTGCACCAGAATGTAGAATTCCTTATCTTCTGTGTATTAATTAATGTTTCTTGTGTCAGTGTCTCTGAATGGTATGCCACCATGTGACATCCGTTTTTAAGTATGTCCCAAATAGAGAATTGAGTGGAATTTGTCTCAAAATCTTAAAGGTTTTCTCTAAGTCCTGTAATCATAGACATGGTGAATAACATAATGCTTTGTTTAACATCTCAAAATGGCATTGATCTTATGCATTCCATTGAAGCTTAGCTTGATTATACAATTGATGCAACAGATGAGTCAACTCGGAAAAATTGGATACAAACTTCGTGTAAAAAATAATGATGTCCATAAATATTTTCAGCATTTGCGCATTGGAGGGTGCTCACTAGTTACCAAATGATTGGACCTGAGAGGAATATAGGTGCACCATTGTTCTGTCAAATATGAATCCTAGATATTAGACTGAGCTTTTTCAAAACAGTTATTTATTTTTATTCAGTTGAAGCTTATGTTCCCGCAGTACTTCAAGCACATTACATACATGT
>JASDQU010948055.1:5315-18028 GCA_032191745.1 Picea mariana
TTTTTTTTTTTTTTTTTTTTTTTTTTCTGTTCAAACAAATTCATCACAGAGAGGACACACAAAGATTCGACTAAGAGGATGGATCCCGTGCCTTTAAAAATTCCACAATTCATTAAACTGATAACCCAAAAATTGACAAACCCCATAAGGTGCCTGAGGAAGGTAGAGGAAATTCATAGTATAAGTTAGACTTTTTAGAAATTAAATGCAGAGAGACAATGAAAGCCTTCTTTCCTTTTAAAAAACATAGATATCTCATGATCTTTCATATCCTCATATCCATTTACCATCGATTAACAACCATAGGCCACAATATAATCTTGAAAAAGAAAAAGCAGAGAGCCATGCTCTTTTTAAAAAAAAAACACTATCCTTCAACTTAAAACTTCAAGCTCTGGACATAACCATGAGTGAATGCCCAAGTGGAGAATAAATCAATTTGATTTAACCAATCCAGACACACAGATATGTCGCTAACACTTTTTTGTAGAGAGGAGACGAGGGTTAATTTTAATAGTGATGGGTACTCGAAAAAACAAAGAGAGATAATGCCTCTTTCCAACACCCAACAGGTCGATAAATTTTAACAAAAAATGATAGTGTGGCCTCACAACATACAATCATCATTATGGCAGAGATGAGAGGAGCGGGTGTGAAAAATTTTTGTGAAAAGAAGGCCAAAACGCAACTCGTATCCATTCAATATATACACAGAACTACATTAAAAAATCAGGGCCAACCAAGATGGGGTTGTGGAAAGCTTCCAGTGAAATGACAATAAATAACGGGCCATCAACAATAGCTTGGGGTTTATACAAAAGAAACCATCAACTGTCGACAATTTCTTTTCAACTTGCCTAAAGATTACGACAACGACCGAGAGGGAAAATGACTTGACAACCACTGAAATACAAACTCGTGGTTAAAATCCTTCAACAATAAAACTCATAACCTGCTGCACCACTGTTACCATTTTACACAGAGAATCATCATTAAAAAACCAAGCTATCTGAGTCAATAACCAATGCGCAGACTCTACCATCAATAACACTCATAATTCGCTTACACATACCAACATTTCACAGTAATCACAGAGAACCCATAACAAAATATCTACACTCAGTCGAAAACTCAATAAAACACAGAACCCATGCATTCCTGATCCACCATTTGATTCATAATACAGAGAGTCCATCATGGATAGAAAGATAAGAACCATACCTATGATAAAATTGCTTCAATGATGAACTAGTCGAGTTTTCCCCTTCCAATTTTGAAAACGTGGAGCTTCCACAACCAACAGAGAAACAATGCAACTATGCTAGGGTGACAAGATCAAGGGAGATTTGGAGTGATGTGCAGTAAATGTGCATCACTTCCTCACATGGACCTATTCAATTCCATGTATAAGCCAACCCACTAACATAACATCCACCATTAAAATCAAACCATAACCAATGCATAATTCAATGCCATATCCATTCTACAGATATGATACCATATCTATTGTATAGTGCACCACCCGAGATATATCATATCTATACATTAACCTCTTGCCATAACTCCATATGATAATCACATATTAACGTTACCATATGTGTCTTGATTCACTCTTTAATAAAAATTGCATAATCCTTTAACCAAAACACATAGCATAATAGCTAGGTCAATACTTGTATCCATTTGTACATTCATATAAAGTTTAGGTGTAGTCTTTTACCATGGCCTTAGGATTTAATACATAGTTCCTCTTTTTTGTTTTGGGTTAGCTCCCATTTATTATCCTTTTGCATAGATCATATATGGATTAGTAATCAATATATGAATTAGTAATCAAGGTTATAACATAACATATCATAGCACATCTGAACAATATGATTCTCTTACCCATGGAACTGTTTTGTATTGCAAGTAAATACCAACAACATTTAGCAATAATGCCTCAACCACCTATTTATCACGTCAAATGAAACCAAGACTGCATCATCAATTTTATAGGACTGTGTAGGCAACATCATAATAGTAGAAACATATAAGCATAACATGTCTATCTTTGCACCTCTAGTCTACAAGGGGGTCCCACCTACTGGTATTATATTATTATCATAATTAAATAATAGCGCTTTAGCAATCCTTTGCGGGCATAATTCATCGTTGCAATTTTAATAGTCAACAAATTGGTGACTCCACATGGAAATCTGTTTCTAACATATTAAGAACTCAGAATTTCTAATTTTGCAGACCATGTAACATCAGAACAAGAAGATATACATCAGAATGATTATGCAACAGGGGGAAGTAAGTGGATTTAAGGGAAAAATGACCGATAATTTGGGAATAACTCATGGAAAGTGTTAAGTATGAGGGGGTTTATCCCTATAAGAATAATCATTCAATTAATCATAGTAAAGTGTTCTTGACTTCAAGGAGAAAATTTTTCTAATATGCTCTTTTGAATCTTGAAGCGGATGAAAGAAAAGGAAAGCAGAAGAGGGATAAAACCAACTATCTTATAAAACAACAGTTGAAGCAGATAACAATTTCAATGATGCTTTCAAGGGGAACATCATGACAACTATGTAGCTTGATTGTTATTTATTAACAATACTTTGCAGAATAGTGTCGTTGTGGAAAAACTGATCCAACATTTTATTTTGACAAGAAATGAAGTCAAAAGAAACAAAATATATATATAAAAAATGACATTGCAGAAATGAAACAACAGATTTGAAATAAGCAGAAATGAAATAACAAAAATGTAAAATCGAAGCAAGTAAAAAAAAATATAATACATAAAACATTCCATACAATGTTACAAATTTTAAGTTGGCTCCACGTAATGTTTTAAGTGGGAACCGTTAGTGATGTAGGAAAAAAATCACTCTTTGTAAGTTCTTTAGGATGTAAGAATTTGCACCCAGGGAAAAAGTGATATTCAAAGGACCCATCCATAATTTTTGGAACTTTGAATTCCTTCCTTTATCATCATGAGATGAATCTCACAACAATACTTTCTCATTAACCTTAAATTTGACAGCCTTGACACTTTTTTTGAAATATATTTTAACAGTCTATTGTCTTCTCTTTATATTATCCAAGGCAAATGTCATTCGCTACTCTAAAGACAAAAGTGTATTCATTCTTTGAGAAACATCAGAAGTATTTAATTCTTCAACCTGTAGCATTAACCTTAGGGAGGAAAGTTCTATCTCAGTAAGCATAATGGATTCTTGACCATAAACAAGTTGGAAAGGAGTACAACCAGTGCTCACCTTGGTGGTAGTGCGATCTGCCCAAAGGGCGTAAGTGAGGAGAGTGTGCCATTGATGAGGCTTACCTTCAATGAGCCTCTTGATAATTCTAACCAGATTCTTGTTGGTAGACTCAACCTGCCCATTACCTTGGGGATAATAAGTTGATGAGGTAAAATTTTTAACCCCCAATTTAGCTAAAAACTGGGTTAGCTTAGTAGAAACAAATGCGGGACCATTGTCAGTAATAAATTCCAAAGGAAGACCAAATATGGAAAAATACTAGTTTCAAGAAAATAAATCACCTGCTCATCCTACAAATTCTTAAGTGGGACAAATTTAGTCCATTTCGTAAAATAATCTGTAGCTGTCAAGATAAAAACTTTCCTTACTGAAGATGGGGGATTAATAGGACCAATAAAGTCCAAACCCCATTTTGAAAAATGAAAGTCAGGGAGGACAGGTTGTAAAGGCATAGCAGAAAGACGTTCTTTCCCAACAAAATTTTGGCACTTGTCACAAGATCTTGAAATATTATAAGAATCACGAAAGATCGAAGTCCAATAGTACCCTTTATTGATAATCTTAAAAGAAATGATTTTAGCATAAAAGTGACCTCCTACATGAATAAAATAATTTGAAGATCCATGAGTCTCTTGCAACAATTTCTTTGCTTCCTCATTTTTCACACAACGAAGTAACATACCATCGGTAGATCTTCTAAACAAGAAGTCTCTTATAATGACGTATCTAGAAGATTCGAGGCGAAGCCTTCTTCTTTGATGAGTGTCTAAGTTATCTAGACATATTTGATTTTGCAAGTAATAAACCATATCTTTATACCAAGGATGTTCAGACACAGAAAGGATTTGATTGTCAATGTAAAACAATAATGATAGAGAGATATCTTGTTCATCAATTTCTTCACTCATTTCAGCATGCTGAGCTAAGTGAAGGACTAAGTCACATCCCTTGATAGTTTTAGAAGTCATGATGGTTAGACCATGCTCCTAAATCTTGGCAAGCCAATGTGCAAGATTTCCTAAAAGATAATTCTGTAAGAGGAAAAACTTGATAGCATGTAAAGGGAATTTTACTAATGTATGCTTACCTAAGATGAAGTGGCGATATTTTTCAACAACTTTAACAAGAGCGAAAGAATTCTTTTCAATAAAAGAATATTTAAACTCATCATATGACAATATTTGACTCATGTAAGCCACTAGTTTTTAATTACTTTGGTAATCACATTGCAGGAGGATATAATAAATTGCTTCCTCTATGGAATTAGTATATATCATAAATTCTTTCTCAAAATCCAGCTTCGCCAAAACCAGTGCAGAACTGATTTCCTTCTTGATCCCTACAAAATATTTTTCGACATTATCTGTCTAAGAAAAGGAGCGATCTTGCTTAAGAATATTTTGAATTGTCTTGACCATTAAAAAAAACAGGAACAAACCTACACACAAAGTTAATAACACCCATAAAGGCTTGAACCTCCTTCTTGGAAGTAGGAGCAGGAAGATTTAGGATAGAAACAATCCTTTCAGGATTTGTGCTTATTCCTAAATTAGAGATAATGTGTCCAAGGAGCTTTCCCTTGGTAACACCGAAAATAGACTTAGAAGGATTTAAAGAAATACCAAATTTCCTACATCACATAAGAATCTTTCTAAGATGACTGAAATGATTTGATTGGTTTTTAGAATACATAGTTAAGTCATCAAGATAAATTTGAATAATTTTACCGATCAAATCGTCAAAATCTATTTGCATAGCTCTTTTAAAAGTGACACCTACATTATATAAGCCAAAAGGCATACGTTCATAAGTGAAATTTCCCCAACATGTAATAAAAGTGGTTTTATATTTATCTGTCCTTTTCACCTTGATTTGATTGTAACCAGAAAAATTGTCAAGTAAGGACATCATCTGTGACCCTACAACTTGTTGCAAAATAATTTCCATATTAGGGAGAGGAAAATGGTATTTAACACTAGCCTTATTTAATGCGTGAAAATCATTGCATAATCTAATATGTCTTGTTTCTTTCCGAATGGGAACCAAATTAGAAACTCACTCGTAATACTTAATAGGGAAAATTATCCCATCCTTCAAGAGTTTTTCCAACTCCTTTCGAATAGTTGCTTCCAGTGCAGGGTTAATGGGTCTTCGTTTTCTCCTAACTGGTTTTATTCCTTCCTTGCTAGGAATGGCATGTTGTATAATAGTAGAATCAAAACCACGAAGATCCTCATAATATGAAGCAAAAACGTCTTGAAATTCATCAAGCAACTTAGTGAACTTCATTTTTTGTTCATCAGAACATTGGGAACCTATTTTAACATTCTTTAGAGACTTGGGTGTTCCAATGTTCAAGGAAATGGTTTCACCCACTCTACTTTTTGACTCCTCTTCTTTATGTTTTTATTTGTTTCCTACATCACTTGATGAAAATGAAATTTCTAAAGGAGTCAAACCTTTAAGATTTTTGTTATCTTCCATTGATATAATTTCCTTAGGCTTATATGGTTAATTTTGGATGAAAACACATATACTCTCATCACTAGGGAAGACCTGCCATGACTCTACATTGTCAGGGATATGAAGATGATACAAAGATTGAAATGTGTAATCAGGTCTTTGTGGAATTTTTTTTTGAGTAGGAGAGGCTGCAAAAACAACTACAATGTCAGCCATTGAATTCAATTCCCTTTTAACATGAGTGATGTTGAAATATAGAAAGTTCGAGATAAGTTCCCAAACAGTTTGGGTGTAATGTTTCATTAAATTGTTTCTAGGAGAATATATCTTACGTACAAGGTTTACAACAAGTTCAGAATCCCAAAAAAATGTAAGGTGGCCACAACCTAGATTATAGGCATTTTCAATGCCTAGTAGTAACGCTTCAAATTCAGTGACATTGTTTGTGCAATCACACTCTATCCTATAGGAAAAGTTATGAATTTTACCCACAGGAGAGTACAATATATTACCAGCTATGTTTCCTTCATCAGAGCATGAACCATCAAAGTGCATATGCCACATCCCATCCTCTATGTCGATTTGTTCCAAGACAGTGTTGTCCTCATCTGCGAAGATGGAATACACTCTTAGGTCCTCCTCGATATAATTGACATCAGGTTGTGGGATGATTTCTATGTAAGGTGAAATTCTCCCCTCCCTTAGGAATATGTTGTTTTTACCATTCCGAGGAATGGATAAATATGTCCCGTCGAGTGAGAGGTACCCCCTCGTCAAAGATTGTCTATCTCTTCCTAAGATGATCGAGTAATTACTCACTGGCATATCAATTACCTGAATATTAAGGGAAGTCCTTATTTCAAGATGCACACACAAAACCAAGGTCACGTCCTTGATTTCACCTATGGTCGTTTGTTGTAAACTATTATAAGAGAACATTCTTCTATACTTTTCATTTGTACAAGACAAGACTAGATCTTCCACAATAATATTTGACAGTACAGTTGGGCTCGAACTGCCGCCAATGAGACAACAATGGGCAATTTTCTCCATAATCTTTACATGAATAAAAAATGGGGGGTTTTTTACAGGGTGCCTAAAGTTATGTACACCAACTTTATTTATAGTTTAATCCTCTTCATCTACCTCTTCAAAGAGGTTGGCTACAATGAAATCTTTTCCTTCCATTAAATTTTTAAGATGCTTTTGTTGTTCAGGGACGACAACCATGTCCAGGAGGGTAGCATCATCTTTAATATCGGCCAATTTATTGAGAATGTTGTATTTTGAAGAGGGAAGAGGGGAGGTAGTTCCTTGAATTTCATGAGCTTTAGAAACTTGAACAATAGCATCTAGTGAGGATGAGCTTGGTTTTGAAGAAGTGGGAGGAGGATCATATTTACCTTTTGGAGCATAGGATTTATTCCTACTATTTATGATCATAACATCCTTTGGCTCTGCAAAGTCTAGGACAACAATAGTAGTTTTAGGTATTTTACCAAATATTTTATCTTCAACACTCTTCTTTATCTCACACATACTTTCCTCATGGTGTTCCTCGCAAAAGTCACACCAACTACGAGGCATGATAGCTTTAGGTTGAAATTTATTTTGATTTAGATTCTTAAAAGGTGGTGAAGAAGAAGATGAGGTCCCAGGGGTAAGATATGGGACATTTCCTTTCTGCTCATATGATATCATTCGATTATTCATGTCTTGTACAAGTTGTAAGAGGGTGGACATATCTATCTGTTTAATTGAATCTCCCTTAGGAAGACATGTTCTTTCGATTTGTTCTTCGTACTCTACAAATGTATGCCGAGAAGAACCAAGGTTATCAATGGCCTTTACTTCAAGCCCATGATGGTAAGGGGAAGGTAGAGCATTATAATAATGTATGAAAGTGTCTTTGTTCTAAGGGTGAATAAGTTCAAGAATTTGGTTATATAATTTGGTGAAACGTAAGTTTAAAGAATTGATAGTTTCACCATCCTTATAAGCAATATTATTGTACTCCCGTAACTACTCGACTGGGCTTTTGGAATACCCATAGATAGACTTGAACCAATAGACTAACTCCTCCCAAGTAGAAAGAATCTTAGGAGGAAGGTCAAAGAAATTGACCGAAGCCTTCCCTTTAAGGGAATTAAAAAATAAATGCACACAAGTGTCATTGTCATTGGCTCCTATGTTGTGACAAGAATTAGAAAATTCCACCAAGTGTTCATTTGTAGAGACCATGTATTCCTTGAAAAACTAAGGAGATTCTCTTTGAATTTAGGAAGTGGACGAGTAACAGGTGTTAGGTTAAGAGGGGAGGAAACATGCCACAAAGTAGTTGTAGCATCCTGTTCAAAATGAAAAAGCCCATACTTTTTAATGACTTTGGCGGGGTTTGTGGTAGATTGGATAGAGGCTTGATGACTATACAAGCTATCAACCATGGATGAGGCTGAAGGTTGAGATAAAGAAGCACCTCCAGTGCCACCGGAGCCACCACTAGATTCCATCTTGTGAACGATAGCTAAGGGAGACAAAGACGAACTGGATGAATCAAACAAATTTCTCCTTAGAGTACTTTGTTGGACTAGCAAAACAATGTTTCTTCTTCCTCTTTCAGAAATAGGATTAATCTCAGGTGATAAACCTCTTCTTCTCCTAGATATCCAAGGGTTTAAGGACATGAAAAGAAGATCAAAACTATAGGAAAAAAGAAATCTATAGTTGATTCCTAGGTTGTCTTTGCTTATCTTTCCAACATTCTTGGACACTTTTGTCTTGCTCAATTGCTTCCCATGAGCGTTCAAGCTCAACTCGAGTATTAGCAGTCTCTAAGATGGTATTAAACAAGTTTAAAGAAATGTTGGTCTGACCTTTAAGACTAGGCTCAATATTGGGCTGCCTTGCAACAAGTACAGTCATGAAGAAAAGAATCAGTCAAAGAATCAATATCAGAAATATAAATATATTCAATGAAAATCAAGCATATAATCAACAAGAGAGATATTGAAGATCTCCCCAGTATGGTTGCCAAATAAATATTGAGGAAAATATATAATTTTATCTTACTCAAGCATTTTCGAATCTTGCTTGGCTAAGGCAAGATAGTCGGGAATGTTACCCTATGTTTATAGCCTCAAAAAGTGTTTCCCAATCCACAAGTATTAATTACAAGGGCTTAGGTTGATTTTTTTCTATAAAAGATTGTTGCAAAATATAACATTTTTATACAATTTTCTGAATATAACAGAATGAAAAAACCAAATGTGGAGATCAAAAGAAAAAATACTAAGTCACATATTAACACAGATGAGACATAATAGAAATTGCTTTATTTCATTCCAAGAAATCAAAGAATCATTCTCTTTACAAAAATCCCCATGGGGGCATGGGCCAAGGTCAAACTTAGATATCCCCGATGAAAACCATACAAAAGGACTCTGACAAGAAGTAAAAACTGAAATTTAAAATCTGGATCAACTTGCCACAGAATGATTCCCACTTGACTTTGTACAATTTCCTTTATCAGTCATGAAATTTAATTCATAAACATACAAGTCTACACAGACTATCAAAGATAGATCAACACCTCTAAGAAAAGCGTCTGAATGATATGATTCAACTTTGAACCTTGCTATCTACAATAGGACCTTGTTTTCATAAAAGAGAATTAGGCTTTTAATGAATTGAAAAATGAATGAAAACTGAACTATCTCAATAAAACTCAAGAACAAATCTTAGTATGTTTTCTCCTTCTATTCTCCCCTTGTTCTTCCTTCTCATTTGGATTTTATGCATTCCAAATTAGTTGAAGTAGTTCAACTACCTCATTTAGTTAAGTTAATTAAAACTCAACTAAATTTTAGTTTAGGGGAAGAATTAATAATAATAATAATAATAAAGGGTCTTTTATTAAATAATAACTAGTAGGTGGGACCCCTTGTGACTCCCTTTATTTTCTTAACAAAAATAAACATACTTAAAAAATCAATCAAACACATCCCTCCTCGTGGCTCCCATAATCATTTCCACAATTTGAATTTTAAACATCATATATATTTCAAATTATATCAAAACATGTAAATATCTACAATATCCAAAAATAGTTTGTTGTCCAAAACTTTTAGCAGTCCACTGTCCTCAATAAATCAATAATAAAACATAATCAAAAACTGTATTTGCCACTTTGAGAGACAATTTTTCATTTGTTGTTGCTATACCCTTTTGACTTCCCTGAATTAGCCTTAGGTTGGGTAGAACCTTGAGGCTTGATCTCACTAATGGCATGGGAACAATCATCTCTCAAGTGCATATGGGATGATACTGAATTGGCTGAGTCACTTGAAGGAGAGGAGGGGGCAGAAACAACTTTTCCTTTGTCATGCATATGGTGGGATTCGGTTTTGAGTCTTTTTCTTGTGTGGGAGGACTGTATAGGTGAGTGTGTAGGGGAAATATGAACATTTGGGTTAACAGGTGGAGGAGGAGGAGGTAAATAATAATTTGGCTAGCCACGATGGTGGGATACTGCTGGGTGAATAATCGCCTACCATCCGTCATTCTTGGGAACTTTAGGTTGCAAAGATACATGAGGGGGAATAGGGATACCAGGAACATGTTGGGGCTAGAAGGGAGGCCTCACTAGCCTAGTCTAGACTATCCCTTGTCCAATCCAATTGAAAAATCCAGCTTGAAAGAGATGGTTTAACTCTTGAGGATTAACATTGAAATGTATTGAGAATCTGGGCCTTCTAGGCCCTCTGTTCCAATTTCCTCTTCCCCTATTATTTCGACCATGACTTCCTCTGCTGAAGAAGCTCATCATGTATGCAACAATTGTTAGAAACTATCTCTTAGACGGACCATACATGAAATTATCTTAATATGAAACAAAGTTTGGCTCAACAATCACATCAAACCCATGCAATCAAATCCATAAAATTTATTTAATAATTGTCAAATGAGCAGGGGGTGAAATAGGGTTCATGGGATATCTGAGGGGATTGTATTGAGCGAAAAAGTGATATCATGAACAGGAGTAAGAACACGATTATTACTCAAAAATTCATTAAACAAATGACTGTACAACAATACCAAAGCATACCATCTGCCATCTATCTCTGTGTCTTTTTTTATCACTGTCATACATAGTTTTAATTTAACTTTAGTGAACAAGGCGTGCAAATGAATTTGGGATCGTGAGGGGATTTATAATGAGTGAAAAAGTGAGAAAGTGAGAGAGAATTAGATGGATATTGTTCATAAAATAAATTAAATCAATCAACTATCATAACTCTGTTTCAAATTTAATCCAAAAATCATCCACTTCCAAGACCAAGACATTCATTGTTCCTCAATTTCATATAAACTGCTTGTTGTCTCAATAAAACAATTTAATTTCCTAGAAATCTTCAATTTATAACAGTCTGTGTATTATAACTTATGAAAACATTTTCAGTTCAACAATACTACATGTGCTAATGCTGATCTCTTCTTTTTAAAATAAACAAAACATGCACATCAATCTTTGTTATCTATGCCCAACATTTATCCTTGGTAATCAATAATAGACCCAAGATAAACAATCAACAATCATTGTCCTTTAACACAAATCGGGCCTGATTTAAACACACATAGATTCCTTTTAAGTCTGGACAGAACCAAAGTACGTTTAATGCGTCCATCATACACACATGTCTTCAACTTATAATTGACAAAATCTTGATTTGACAACAATAGTCAACCCCCAAAATGGAACCCCAATCTTGATCTCTGTGTGAATTAGTATATATAGACTTCCTTTTAAAAGGGATGACCCAAAGAACCATATCATGTATGAAGAGAACATAACTAAATTGACACACAAGAGTCTCTTATTAACTTAAAGGAACCATGATCGGGCTTGGTGAAACAATCATTCACACAGGTGTCTTCTTATCTTCAAATGCAATCACGTTCATGTTGGGATTAAACACAGTAAGAGAGACCATAATCGACTAGAAGGACAACTCTTGGTTGTAGGGAACCATACTTTTTTTTTTTTTTAAATGAATTCATCACAGAGAGGATGCATAGAGATTCGACCAAGAGGAGGGATCCCATTCCTTTAAAATTTCCACAATTCATTAAACTGATAACCTAGAACTTGAAAAACCCCAGAAGGTGCCTAAGGAAGGTAGAGGCAAGTCAGAGTCTAAGTCAGGCTCTTTATAAATTAAGTGCAGAGATGCAACGAAAGCCTTCTTGCCTTTTAAAAAACACAGAGATCTCATAATATTTCACATCCTCATATCCATTTACCATCGATTAACAACCACATGCCACAATATAATCTTGAAAAAAGAAGAAGTAGAGAGCCATGCTCTTTTGTTTTTTAAAACTAAATCCTTCAACTTATAACTTGAAGCTCTTGACAGAGTGAATTCCCGAGTGGAGAATAAAGCAATTCGAACTAACCAATCCTGACACACACAGATGTCACTAACACTTTTTTGTAGAAAGGAGATGAGGGTTAATTTTAGCAGTGATGGGTACTTGAAAAAACACAGAGAGATAATGCATCTTTACAACACCCAGGAGGTCGAATTTTTTTGACAAAGTGAGGCCTCATAGNTCATTATGGAAGAGATAAGAGGAGTGGGTGTGAAAAATTTTCATGAAAAGAAGGCTAGAACGCAACTTGTATCCATTCAATATATACACAGACCTGCATTAAACATTCGTGGCCAACCAAGATGGGGCTATGAAAAGATTCCAATGAAATGATAGTAAAGAATGGGCCATCAACAACATCTCAGAGTTTAGACAAAAGAAACACACCAACTGTTGATAGTTTCTTTTCAACTTGGATAAATATTATGACAACGACCGAGAGGGAAAACGAGTTGACAGCCACTGAAATACAAACTGGTGGTTAAAACCCTTCAACAATAAAACTCAGAACCTATTGTACCACTGTTACCATTTTATATAGAG
>JASDQU010948055.1:18078-32857 GCA_032191745.1 Picea mariana
AAAACGTCTGAATGATATGATTCAACTTTGAACCATGCTGTCTACAATAGAACCTTGTTTTCATAAAAGAGAATTAGGCTTTTAATGAATTGAAGAATGAATGAAAACTGAAGTATCTCAATAAAACTCAAGAGCAAACCTTAGTATGCTTTCTCCTTCTATTCTCCACTTGTTCTTCCTTCTCATTTGGCTTTTATGCATTCCAAATTAGTTGAAGTAGTTCAACTGCCTCATTTAGTTAATTTAATTAAAACTCAACTAAATTTTAGATTAGGGGAAGAATTAATAATAATAATAATAATAATAATAATAATAAAGGGTCTTTTATTAAATAATAACTAGTAGGTGGGACCCCTTGTGACTCCCTTTAATTTCTTAACAAAAATAAACATACTTAAACAATCAATCAAACACATCCCTCCTTGTGGATCCCATAATAATTTCCACAATTTGAATTTTAAATATCATATATATTTCAAATTATATCAAAACATGTAAATATCCACAACATCCAAAAATAGTTTGTTGTCCAAAACTTTTAGCAGTCCACTGTCCTCAATAAATCAATAATAAAACATAATCAAAAACTGTATTTGCCACTTTGAGAGACACTTTTTCATTTTTTATTTATATACCCTTTTGAATTCTCTGAATTAGCCTTAGGTTGGGTAGAACCTTTAGGCTTGATCTCACTGATGACATGGGAACAATCATCTCTCAAGTGCATATGGGATGATACTGACTTGGTTGAGTCACTTGAAGGAGAGGAGGGGGCAGCAACAACTTTTCCTTTGTCATGCATATGGTGGGCTTCGATTTTGAGTCTTTTTCTTGCGTGGGAGGACTGTACAGGTGAGTGTGTAGGGGAAATTTGAACATTTGGGTTAACAAGTGGAGGAGGAGCAGGTAAACAATAATTTGGCCAGCCACGATGGTGGGATATTGTTGGGTGAATAATCTCCTACCATCTGTCATTCTTGGGAACTTTAGGTTGCAAAGATACATGAGGTGGAACAAGGATACCAGGAACATGTTGGGGCTAGAAGGGAGGCCTCTCTGGCCTAGTCTGGACTATCCCTTGTCCAATCCAATTGAAAAATCCATCTTGAAAGAGATGGTTTAACTCTTGAGGATTAACATTGAAATGTATTGAGAATCTGGGCCTTCTAGGCCCTCTGTTCCAATTTCTTCTTCCCCTATTGTTTCGATCATGACTTCCTTTGCTGAAGAAGCTTATCATGTATGAAACAATTATTAGAAACCATCTCTTTGACAGACCATACATGAAATTATCTTAACATGAAACAAATTTTGGCTCAACAATCACATCAAACCCATGCAATCGAATCCATAAAATGTATTTAATAATTGTCAAATGACCAGGGGGTGAAATAGGGTTCATGGGATATCTGAGGGGATTGTATTGAGCGAAAAAGTGATATCATGACTGCGAGTAAGAACACAATTATTGCTCAAAATTTCATTAAACAAATGACTGTGCAACAATACCAAAACATACCATCTTCCATCTATCTCTGTGTCTTTTTTTATCACTCTCATACATAGTTTTAATTTAATTTTAGTGAACAGGGCGTGCAAATGAATTTGGGATCGTGAGGGGATTTATAATGAGCGAAAAAGTGAGAAAATGAGAGGGAATTAGATGGATATTGTTCATAAAATAAATCAAATCAATCAACTATCATAACTTTGTTTCAAATTTAATCCAAAAATCATCCACTTCCAAGACCAAGACATTCATTGTTCCTCAATTTCATATAAACTGCTTGTTGTCTCAATAAAACAATTTAATTTCCTAGAAATCTTCAATTTATAATAGTCTGTGTATTATAACTTATGCAAACATTTTCAGTTCAACAATACTACATGTGCTAACGTTGATCTCTTCTTTTTAAAATAAACAAAACATGCACATCAATCTTTTTTATCTATGCCCAACATTTATCCTTGGTAATCAATAATAGACCCAAGATAAACAATCAACAATCATTGTCCTTTAACACAAATCGGTCCCGATTTAAACACACATAAATTCATTTTAAGTCTAGATAGAACCAAAGTATGTTTAATGTGTCCATCATACACACATGTCTTCAACTTATAATTGACACAATATTGATTTGACAACAACAGTCAACCCCAAAAATGGAACCCCAATCTTGATCTCTGTGTGAATTAGTATTTATTGAATTCCCTTTAAAAGGGACAACCCAAGGAACCATATCATGTATGAAGAGAACATAACTAAATTGACACACAAGAATATCTTATTAACTTAAAGGAACCATGATTAGGCTTGGTGAAACAATCACTCACATAGGCGTCTTCTTATCTTCAAATGCAACCACGTTCATGTTGGGATTAAACAAAGAAGTAGAGAGCCATGCTCTTTTGTTTTTTAAAAAAAAATCCTTCAAATTATAAATCAAAGCTCTTGACATAACCATGAGTGAATTCCTGAGTGGAGGATAAAGAAATTCGAGCTAACCAATCCAGACACACACATATGTCACTAACACTTTTTTGCAGAAAGGAGACAAGGGTTAATTTTAACAGTCATGGGTACTCGAAAAAACACAGAGAGATAATGCCTCTTTCCAACACCCAGGAGGTCGATAAATTTTGACAAAGTGAGGCCTCATAGCATACAATCATCACTATGGAAGAGATAAGAGGAGCGGGTGTGAGAAGTTTTCATGAAAAGAAGGCCAGAACACAACTTGTATCCATTCAATATCTACACAGATCTGCATTAAACATTCGTGGCCAACCAAGATGGGGCTATGGAAAGATTCCAATGAAATGACAGTAAAGAATGGGCCATCAACAACATCTCTGGGTTTAAATAGAAGAAACACACCAACTATTGACAGTTTCTTTTCAACTTGGATAAATATTACGACAACGACCGAGAGGGAAAATGAGTTGACAACCACTGAAATACAAATTGGTGGTTAAAACCCTTCAACAATAAAACTCAGAACTTGTTGTACCACTGTTACCATTTTATATAGAGAATCATCATTAAAAAACAAAGTTATCCGAGTCAATAACCAATGCGTAGACTTTACCATCAATAACACCCATAATTTTCTTACACATACCAACATTTCGTAGTAATCACAAAGAACCAATAACAAAATATATACACTTAGTCAAAAACTCAAGAAAACAAAGAACCCATGCATTCTTGAGCCACCATTTGATTCATAACACAGAGAGTCCATCATGTATGGAAAGCTAAGAACCATACATATGATAAAATCGCTTCAATGATGAACTGGTCGATTTCCCCCCTTCCAATCTTGAAAACATGGAGCTTCCACAACCAACAGAGCAACAATGAAACTGTGCTAGCTTAACATGCTCAAGAGAGGTTTGGAGTGAAATGCAGTAAATGCACATTGCTTCCTCACCTGGCCCTATTCAATTCCATGTACAATCCAACCCACTAACATTACATCCACCATTAAAATCAAACCATAACCAATGCATCATTCAATGACATATCCATCGTAAAAATCTGATACCATATCTATTGTATAGTGTGCCACTCGAGATATATCATATCTATACGTTAACCTCTTGCCATAAATCCATATGATAATCATATATTAACGTTACCACATGTGTCTCAATCAGTATTTAATAAAAATTGCATAATCCTTTAACCAAAACACATAGCATAATAGCTAGGTCAATACTTGTATCCATTTATACATTCATATAAAGTTTAGGTGTAGTCTTTTACCATGGCCTTAGGATTTAATGCATAGTTCCTCTCTTTTGTTTTGAGTTAGCTCCTATTTATTATCCTTTTTCATAGATCATATATGGATTAGTAATAAATATATGAATTAATTATCAAGGTTATAACATAACATAACATGGCACATGTGAACAAAATGATTCTCATACCCATGGAACTATTCTGTATCGCAAGTAAATACCAACAACTTTTAGCAATAATGCCTCAACCATCCATTTTTCACGTCAAATGAAACCAATACTGCATCATTAATTGTATAGGACTATGTAGGAAACATCATAACAACAACAACATATAAGCGTAGCATGTATATCTTTGTGCCTCTAGTCTACAAGGGGGTCCCACCTACTAGTATTATATTATTATCATAATTCAATAATAACACTTTAGAAATCCTTTGCAGGTGGCATTCATTGTTGTGATTTTAATCGTCAACATGGAAGATGTTGTTGTTGGTGTTGTGGTCCTCGGTAGGGAGTCTATTGCTGAGGCACCAGTCATCAAGGTTTCATGAATGTGGATCCTCTTAGAGTTCCTGGATACCCTGATGAATGTATAGCTAGTGTCTAATGCTTCTTTGTACCGGATGTATCCTGTCCTGTCGGTTTCTCTAGAGTCCTTCTCTACTAGTGAGATATTCCTCAGCTATGAGGGCATTCTGGATAGAATCGTGCAACATCTGAGGCATTAATATCCTCAATTTTGCATGAATGTTGATGTTAAGTATGAACACAAACTTGTTGACCTTAAGCTTGGCGGTGTTCATATGTGGAGCATACCTAAGTAGCTCCATGAAATGGGCCTCGTACTCAGGCATCATACGACCGACCTTTCATAAGGCGTTGAACTCATTGAGTTGACACTCAATGAATTCCTAAGACAAACAACTCTCTTAGAACTGTTCCTTGATTAGTTCTCATGACATTTATTTGACGACCATGTTCATTTGTGCCAGGAGCGTCTTTCACCATAGAAGAGTGCTCCCCTTCAGCTGAAAGATTTCCATGCATACCTTCATGTTAGAGGTGTAGTCGCGAAGTGCAAAGCACATCTCCATTCTCTCAAACCACGCGTCGGTGGCTACACAGTCCGTGGTACCCAAGAACTTGGGAAAATTGACCTTCTCAATGTCTCGGTGAATGATACCAGTATCGGTTGGGGCACGTGGTGGGCCCTCAGGGGTCATCTATTCCCTGGCCTCATCTCTATCTAGAAGGCTAATCAAGGCCTCTAACATCCTCTGAAAGGATCTCATCAACCCAACTACATCCCCCACGTCAATTGTTTCCTATCCAATTACCTTTTCTTCTCCTTGGGGGTTAGATCCCTCTAGCATGGATGCTACTNTTGAGCCACCATTTGATTCATAATACAGAGAGTCCATCATGGATGGAAAGCTAAGAACCATACCTATGAGAAAATTGCTTCAATGATGAACTGGTCGATTTCCCCCCTTCCAATCCTGAAAACATGGAGATTCCACAACCAATAGAGCAACAATGAAACTATGCTAGCTTGATAGGCTCAAGGGAGGTTTGGAGTGATGTGCAATAAATGCACATTGCTTCCTCACCTAGCCCTATTCAATTCCATGTACAATCCAACCCACTAACATAACATCCACCATTAAAATCAAACCATAGCCAATGCATAATTCAATGCCATATCCATCGTAAAGATCTGATACCATATCTATTGTATAGTGAGCCACCCAAGATATATCATATCTATACGTTAACCTCTTGCCATAAATCCATACGATAATCACATATTAACGTTACCACATGTGTCTCAATTCAGTATTTAATAAAAATTGCATAATCCTTTAACCAAAACACATAGCATAATAGCTAGGTCAATACTTGTATCCATTTATACATTCATATAGAGTTTAGGTGTAGTCTTTTACCATGGCCTTAGGATTTAATGCATAGTTCGTCTCTTTTTTTTTGAGTTAGCTCCCATTTATTATCCTTTTTCATAGATCATATATGGATTAGTAATCAATATATGAATTAATTATCAAGGTTATAACATAACATAACATAACATAACATAGCACATGTGAAAAAAATGATTTTCATACCCATGGAACTATTCTGTATTGCAAGTAAATACCAACAACATTTAGCAATAATGCCTCAACCATCCATTTGTCACGTCAAATGAAACCAATACTGCATCATCAATTGTATAGGACTGTGTAGGAAACATCATAACAACAACAACATATAAGCGTAACATGTATATCTTTGTGCCTCTAGTCTACAAGAGGGTCCCACCTACTAGTATTATATTATTATCATAATTCAATAATAGCACTTTAGCAATCCTTTGTAGGTGGAATTAATCGTTGCAATTTTAATCGTCAACATGGACAATGTTGTTGTTGGTGCTGTGGTCCTTGGTAGGGAGTTTGTTGCTAAGGCGCCAATCATCATGGTTTCGTGAATGTGGATCATCTTAGAGTGCCTCGATACCCTGATGGATGTATAGCTAGTGTCTGATGTTGCTTTGTACCAGATGTTTCCTGTCCCATCGGTCTCTCTGGAGTCCTTCTCTTCTAATGAGATATTCCTCAACTATGAGGGCCTTTTGGATAGCATCGTGCAACATCTGAGGCATTAATATCCTCACTTTCACATGAATGTTGACGTTAAGGACGAACACACACTTGTTGACCTTAAGCTTGTCGGTGTTCATATGTGGAGCATACCTAAGCAGCTCCATGAAATAGGCCTTGTACTCGGGCATCATACGACCAACCTTTTATAAGGCCTTGAACTCATTGATTTGACGCTCAATGAATTCCTAAGAAAAACACCTCTCCCAGAACCGTTCCTCGATTAGTTCCCATGACATGTCTTCGACGACCATGTTCATTTGTGGCAGGAGTGTCTTTCACCATAGAAGAGCGCTCCCCTTCAGCTAAAAGACCGCCATGCATACCTTCATGTTGGAGGTGTAGTCGCGAAGTGCAAAGCACATCTCCATGCTCTCGAACCATGCCTCGATGGCTGCACCGTCTGTGGTACCCAAGAACTTGGGAAAATTGACCTTCTCAACTTCTCGGTGAATGATACCAGTATCGGTTGGGGCACGTGGTGGTCCCTCAGGGGTCATCGGTTCTCTGGCCTCATCTCTATCCAGATGTCTAATCAAGGCCTCTAACATCCTCTGAAATTATCTCATCAACCCAACCACATCCCCCACGTCAATTGTTTCCTATCCAATGGCATTTTCTTCTCCTTGGGGGTTAGACCCCTCTAGCGTGGATGCTACTAGAGGCATTATGCCTCCTCCCCTAGCACAATGTCATCTGCCTCCACGATGTCCTCTAACCATGATTACTTGCACAAATACAATTCAAATTTAATTAGTTTCTAAATTATTAATCAAGTGTTTATATAGTGGAAGGCATAGTGATCCAAAGTCATGGGGTTGAACTCGCTCTGATACCATATGTAATGACCCCGTCGTTACAAAAACAAAAGAGACATACAACATGTGATTTTTTTTGTTTGCGTTAGGAAATATACATCAAAATTAATAACAACATCGTTGACACACCATCCAATATATTAATGAGACAATAATAACACAACATCAATCATTCGTGACATAAATACAACACATTATTTCCATAAATAATGATACACATATTGACGCATTAACGCAAATAAATATTAGCCCATAATCATTGAATTCATACAAATAAATGATGATGCATAAACAATATGAATCATAAATCTAAACTCATCTCATAAGGACAATCATCAGATAACACCAGGATAACATGAGATAGCATAACAAATCATAAGAATCATAAAGATAATCACAAGAATCACATAAGATTCTACTCGCCCAACCTACCCTGCAAGGTTAGGACCTCCAGGACACATAAGCAATGCTCAAGCCCAGGTTCCATTTTAATTTAACCATTTAAGGTCTCAGGGATGGCGACTGTTTTAAGGAACAAAGAGGTGTCTACATCCCACTAACACAATCAATCCAAGAAAATAGCTAAATCAACAACATCAATGATCATCCAACTCATCAATCAATCCATCCTAAACTGCAATTAAACATGGAGTGTGAGATTTCTATTCAATTAATCCATCATTTACACATCAACAAATCAAAACGCAAGAGATATTGATTTGTCTCATAAGGCGCAAGAGAATGCACTTAATAAATCAATGACACATCAACAATTTTTAAAGGCGCTAAAATTCACCAAATTCTAATTCAATCATGCATCATCAGTAATCATTGGTGCAATAAGAATCTAGTTTATAATACATCACACATTAACAAATTAATGGTGGAAGTAATAATTGTGAATTAATTTAGGACATGACAGAAAATTCACCATTCCTAATCATCAATAATTCAAGGTGAAGTGTAGTCAATGTAAAATTCAACTCGTATTCCATGGCGCCAGGGAGTCTAACTACTTAACTAGTCTGACATCAACTTACAATCAAGGCGCATGTAATCCAAGCAATGAATTTCAAACTCCACATTAATTCAATGGCGCAAGAGAACATATTTACTAAATCCATCAACAAAGACATAAGAGAGGGCACTTATTATATTTATTAAGAGATAATGTAGATTTTTATTTTGATTCATTACAACATATGCATAACTTACTATTCATCTTATGTGGTGTGCATTGCAACATATGTATATCTTTGCCACAATATCAGACCCTAAAAATCAGTCCTGTGATGATGCATGATTCATGTTAATTTATAACTATATTCATTCAAGTTGGTGAAAAAATTATAAGAAACACCCATGTGATATGCATTCAAAGATCGATTCATTAAATGTTGCTGCCCAAAAAAAAATTAATAATAAAATATTCCCATATGCTATCCACGTCCACCGAAGCATGGATTTGCACCTAAATTTTTACATTGACTTGGAGAGAAGAGTTACATCCAGCCATAAGAACCAATGAGTTCATTAGAGATAAAGTCCAAAACGTGTGCACATACCAAGTAATCATGGTTTCTCGATTGTAGTCTCTAAGGAAGGTTTTTCAAAGCCACTAGTCAAGGTTTTAGAGACAGTTTTGTTTCCTTTCCAGCAAAATGTCCCTCTTGGATCTCAACGTTAAACTAATGAGAAGGGCATGTATAGAGACAATTTTTTTTTCTTTCCAGCAAAATACCATTGCATATCAACTCCCAAAAATCATTGTGTTAAATGTGGCAAGATCAGAGTTTTATACAGTGAAAGTACTTGGAAGGTTAAGAGAAGATCTTTGCAGATCTATACGAAGGTAGGAGAAGTAAACTGCCTGGTTACAAAATAATAGCAGAGAAATCTCAAGGAGACCCCAGAGATGGCAAGGGGACGACGAAACATACTCTATAAAATTAAAAGTTTGGAACGGTAGACAACTAGAGGTTCTTTGTTCGACAATACACAACCAACAACAATCTGAGAATTTCGATATCAGTGTTCCTCTATATTTATAGATATGGCACCAAAACTACACCTATAATCCAATATCATTTTAAATGAATCACAAATAAAAATATTGTTCCACAACACACAACTAGTTCAATAAATCCATTACAAATTCATTAACATATAAATCCATATACATAAATTTTAACTAATTTACCAATGGAAATTTTAAACATGTGTACCGTAACCGGCGGATGGACTTGTTGATGTTCTTCGGAAGCTAGAAATCCTCCTAGATCTCGCTTGCTAATTGTTGATACCTCACTGGTACCTCCCAGCCAATGCTAGGGGTACTATTCTTCCCCCTGATCCCCTCGATCCGCAAAGGGGCCACACACACAAACCATAGAAAATCTATCTCTCAGATCACCTCGCAAGGTCAAGCTACCACTCCCTATTCGATCTGGGTATCCCAACTTCCACAAGAAAAATCAATCAAAGAAATTCTGGCAGCATAACCTTACACATACAAGTCGCAATCCATTTCTCCTCTATGTCATTACTTTTATAGAGTTATTCTTAGTGACCACTTGGCATTTCATGTTTAATTCGTCATATTAAAATTTAATTAGGAAATACTCTCCCCCGTACACTTGTCACTCGATCCTTTAGTTGCACCATAAATTCATTTATTTAATTAAATTAAATGCCAATTTCCCTCACCCATCCTAAAAGCGCTCCTTGTTGTCCCTTTATTCCCTCCAATTCCTTTTAATGACTAGCGCCTTTCTAAAACTTAGTTGTGTTTTATTTAAGAAAGTTCTTTAGTTAGACTAGACTAGATTCCTTTCTATGTTTCCACATTCCTTTTTGCATTCATTTCCCCTTTTTGTCTAAGTTCCAAATTAGCATGTCTTGCACATAACAATAATTAATTCTTAGATAAATTATTTCTCCTTTAAATTCTTAACTTTATTTTTCTTCATTCCCCACCTTTTATTAATTTATTATTTAGTCCCCCCCTTTTTGTCTTCTTACCCTATTTAGAATTAGGCTTAATTTTTAACTGGGCTTAGAATTCTTAAGGGGATTTTACAATTACAAAAATTCTCATTTAATAATTGTTTTAAGGCCAACCACGCCAAAACAAAATTTATTTTCTAGGCACCTAGGTTCATTAACTCATCTTTATTAAACTCACGAGGTTCCCTTCAATATGCACTATGTGCTCCAATGGTTCCACTCGATTTTATTCATGTTTTAATTATGAAACATTCCCTTGAAGGCGCACTACATGCTTCAAGGGTGCCACTCACCTTTGACTGATTTTGGTAGAAGTCCAATCCTTGGAGTCAATACTCCATTAGGAGACCTTATGGGAGACTAAGGGCCTCTAAGGAATAAGGACCCTGCCTTATTGTATGCCCATTAGAATCTTTGTGAGTGGACTTCTCAGTCTTCCCTCATGACATTGTGGGTCTCTCAAACTAGGTAATCGTTAACCTACAATTTGAGCCACGACGAGAGTGCTATTATGTTGTGGTAGGGTTGTTGCCACACCTCTCCCTCAATATTTATGGTTGTTGTGCATGGCCCCTTTACTCCTTATGTGAGTTTGATTAGAAATCAATCGTCAGCCTATATCCACCATGAAACACTATCAATGATCCATAAAAACATCATAATATACCTTCTCATATGGCACAATGAAAAAATAGAAATACCCAACCATATACAGTTCACTCCCTCACTCAATCCAGAGTCCAAGGAGGTCCATCGATGTCATCAACATCCTCAATCAGTCAAATGTCGTCCACACTCAGGAGAAACCCATCAATAACACATGTCTATACATAGATAATCAAATAACATAACATCATAATCCATAAGCATCATCAACCGGATCACTTGCACACAAGTGTCCTCAAAGAATAAGCCATATCATGTGCGCGCAAGAGAGGGATGTTACACTCAATAGATAGTTCCACCCATTGGAATGCCTCATTCGCTTAATAGTATTTCCCAATTAGATTGAAGTTTATTAGTCACTTCACATGGTCTTACAATTCCTTCAGAATTCCTTTGATTCTCAACGTCTTTCTTTGCTTCTCCAAGGTAATCCAAACTCAAGCATAACTTGGTCCATGCTAGCGGGAAAATCCCCCCTATAACTAAACCAAGGTTTAAGATATAGACAGAGAGAATGACCATATAAAAGTCAATCTATTTTCTACTCTACCCAAAACATACCAAAATCAATGAACATAAAGAATTAGAAGAGAATATCGGTAATTGTACCTTTTATCCCACATATGGTGATGATCTCCTCAAGCTTTGTAGTTCCAAAGACTGCAAGCCTCCCAAGGATGACCTGCATCCAAAACTAGGAAAACAAGGACTAGAAGCATGTTATTTTTATTCATGAAGTAGGGTTAGATATCAAATGTTACGTATACATCAAGTAAAATACACAAAACATCATCATTTGGGACATGGAAAAGAGATTATTTTATTCATCAAACAAAGATTGAAAATTACAATCCTTGTCAGCCACCATTCCACAAACTTGCTCTGGGCTCCTCTTTACAATGCTCCAAGTGCACCTTGCATAAGACTCTTCTCACAATCTACTTATCACCTCAAAGGAAGGGAGTGGATTGAATGGAAGAAAAGGGGTTGAAGAGGGAGTGTTGAGGCAGTAACTCACAAAAGGTAGCAAATGCTTGGGCAAGGAAGGGAAGTGAAATTGGGCATAGTTTCACTTTTCTTATGCTTAGTTGTGAAATAAGATCCCAAAACCTCCTTTTATATGAAAAAAGGATGGTTATTCAGTTGGGGGATGAGCTATAGTAGGTGACTTGGTTGGGAAACCTCCAATAGCCCGTGAATTCCACCAAATTCCTTACAACGTTTTAATTTTTACAACTTTTGGAAGTATACACGGGTTATGTATTGTGCAACAAGCATATATACATAGGATTTCTAGCATTCATAAAGAGTATGTATGTGGGATGTAGTGGTGCAAGGTGCGTACATGCTCTAAAAATTGGTTTTTTAAGTAGATCTTTTCAGCAATGATTTAGAAAATTAAGCAAGTAAGAGGGCCAATGCAATGTATGCACGAGTAGGGAATTTTAGGGCTATAACATATGCCCCCTAATGTATGAGTTTGGAAGAGAAAATGATGGCCGAAATACATTACAACATCTTCACCAATGCACAAAATTGAGTGAGCTCGGGACCAGATTTCAAGAGGTGCCATATGCAAAACAACAATTGTCACTTTGAGGCGGGCATACCCATGCTCGGGATGAACTGAATCATGGCTACCAATAAAATACACTATAGATCCATGTCATATAACTATATAAAGTGTAACCACGAGAAATACACAACAGATCTACATCTCAAAATCGGTCGAAGATATACAAGCATAGTATGTATCTTCAAGAAGATAGTGATGCCTATGGCTAGAGATGAGGTCTTCATATCTCGAGCAACAACTTCAATATCTTCAAAAATTAGGTAGGAGTACAATGGGAGTGTATAACTCACTACCCTGAGGTCTTCAACAATCCGTTGGGAAAAGATTGGAGGATCTTGATGATCAGGCATAGAACTTCATTGATTTCGAATATGAACTTCACTGGACTCTCGGGATGGCCGACTCATGGAAATTAAGAGACAAACTACAGAAAGGTTGACTCAGGTTGAGTAAAAATTCCCTTGGACAAAAGCACGAAAGATAATCAGACTCAAGAAGCATGGAATTGACATAAGTTTGTGATGCATGAGGAAACACAAACTCTCCATATGTTTGGAAGAGTAACTAAACAAAGGAGGATACAACTCTATGTAGAAAGAACAACTTCCTAAGGTCATACTAGATCCCAATGCTTGATGAACAAATGGAAGGATGTGCTTTGTTCAAGGGTGACTATATTTGCTGCAAAAAAAAAATGTATATTTCTCGTCCCCTCTTTTTGGAATATTTGATTTTTTTGTCTTTTTCAATTTTTAAAGATCTTGAAAAAGAATAAAATAATGTTACATTACAATAGAGGAACGAGTGTCATGACAAGAAAACTGGTTCCAAGTGCATGGAACACACTAATGCTCAGGGAAAGAAGACATGTGCAGGATAATGACACTCGAGGAAAATTCCTCCATGGGTCAAGGTGTCAGGTCGCAAAGGCAAGAATTGTTGCAAGGATTTCGTATAAGGAATGCTTCAAAGGTTCAATTGAGAGAAACATGGAGCCAACATTAGGCCAAAGATGCAAATATGAGACCCACAATGCGATTAAGAAATACAGTGAGACCCCTTGTATGTAATTTTTTATGAGCGCACAGAAGGTAAGATTGGTAGTTTTTCACATTTAGAGAGTCTAAAAAAATGCAAAAGAAGACTCCAGGGAGTACCTTTTTTGGAGGTAGTAAAGTCGGCTTGAAAAAGGACTAAACTTGCACCAAAAAGAATTCTATTCAAAACCATTTTAACGAGTGTGACAAAGACAAGATCACTCAGAAATCTTTTCAATTTTAAGGAGTCTGAAAAGAGTTTAACTATGGACTCAAACTTTTTCTGAGTTTAGTCTCCTTAGCTTAAAAAAGTGTAAATTGAGGAGAAATCTCCCAGCGAGACGAATCTCCCGAGGTGTACCTTTTTCCACTATAATCTATTGGATGGAAAAAAAGGTTAAACTCATGCCAATAGATGTTCTTATGGACCAATTTAACGAGTGTGAAGGAACAAGATCACTCGACGATCTTTTCAATTTTAGGGAGTTTGAAAAGAGATTAACTATGGACTCTAGGGGGGTTCCTTTTTCGTAAGTAATCTCCAAGGCCCGAAAAAGGTGATAAACCAAAACCAAGGAGAATGTTCCTTTTTCAAATATTTAGTCCCTCAAGCCCAAAAAAGGGTTAAACTTACACCCGAGAATACTCTTCTAGCGAACCGAAGTTCCTAGAGCATACCTTTATTCGTAAAATTGGCCATCCGGACCGAAAAGGGGGAAAACTACCGCCAGACAAATGTTCCTTCAAATTTGAGTTTGGTGAGAATGAAGGGAAACAAGATCGCTCAACAATGCTTTCATTTTTAGAGAGTCTGAAAACGGATTAAAGAAGACTCCAAGGGGCTACTTTTCTCAGTTAATCTAGACAAGATCGAAAAGAATAAATACAATCTCTTTAAATGTTGCTTTCGAATTTCAAAGCGAGCTTGAAAGACAACAAAGCATGCTCATTAGGGAGTCCTGAGGGTAATTACAAGAATGATGATTAACAAAATAATGAGGCTTCAATATGTAATCATCATGGGACTAACAAGGACTCCCAAACCTATAGTCAAAACTGATAGCATGGATGCCAAAATGCAACAAAGGATCTACCTAAGGCATCCATGTAGAGGTAGGCTCTACCACCTATTTACGACACTTCTAAAGGAGCTGAGAAGGTTACATGTTGCAATTCAGTGGGTTCGATCCTAAGGACAAATGAACCAAGAAACAAATAATGAAAAAATTCAAGTAGGGAAAAACCTAACCTATATGATAGTTT
>JASDQU010948056.1:16975-28267 GCA_032191745.1 Picea mariana
ATAAAGCCTGAATATTCCCTTTTAAAAAAAATTACAGAGATAATATTTAGGTTTTCTGTGTTTATTTATGGGTTGCTACTCTTTCCATTCTACGTATGTTCTTTTCCCTATTCTCTTTGTGATCTCAAAAAATTAGAAATAGAGTGGAAATTGTTTTCTTGTCAGTGTATACTCTTTGTTGTGTTCTTTGTGTGATCTCAGAAAATCGAAAACAAAGGGAAAAGTTCCATTTTCAGGGTAAGCTAGCCTTGATCTAACCCTTTTTGTTATTGAGAAGAGAAATTTTATTTTTGTGTGAATGAAATTTTTTATTTGTGTGTGAATTCATGAAAATAAGTTTTTTTTTAGCAGGGTCTTCAAGGCTATCTTCCACAACAACAAAAACAACAACACCCACTATCTTCATTTTTAAGATTAATGTGTTTTGCACTAGCTCATTTAGTTGAAAGTTTCTTTATTTAGAAAGAGTTCTTGAGTTCAAGTCTCTTTTTTGTTAAATTTTTTGAAAAAGTTCATGCATTCATTGTAAAGTGCATTTCACTTAATTTATAAAAGTGAATCACTATAAGTAGCTTTAATATTCTTCTTTTTTGTACTTTTTGTTTGCAACTTTAATTTAGAAAGTAACTTCATTGTAAAAATTATTCACACTTATTCTATAAAAGTGGGTTACTTCATAAGTAACATATTTAAAAAAGAGCTTATAGGCATAGTTCGATAAGAAGGAACATCACCACATAGACCAACTTCTACTTGCCATGTGGCTCTTTAGTTACCATTTATGCCTTTTTTAAAAAGGGCATAATTTTCACATCTGAAGTCCATTTTCAATGTCTTTTTTTAAACAACCTATTTTTTCTAGAGATTTCCATCCATACCATCACTTTTATCCTTTAAGTTCATATTATTTGCATATTTTAATATGGCTTCTTCCAATGATATTTTCTTTACCAGTACCAACTACTTCTCTTGGAAATACAATATGGAGGATGTATTGAGAAGTAAAAGATTGTACCATATTACCTTGGGAAAGAAACAAGAACCCATTGATGATGAAGAGAAATATGAATGGGCTAATAAGAATGACAAGGAATGTGGAATAATCAAAATGTACATCTCTCTTGATTTAAGTTTTCACCTTCAAGGAATTGATGCCCTTGGTGAAGCTTGGGAAAAGATTTAATCTTTGTTTGGTAAACAAAATATTATTCGATCCTACCAATTAGAAAATTAGTTAATGAATTTAAGTCCCAATGATTTTCCTTGAATAGAAGATTATTTATATAAGTTCAAAACATGTATACTTTTATGTATAAACTACAAACTAGATCTGAAGTAAGATTCATGAATACATGTTATAATATTTCATGATAATCTTGGTAGTACATATTTTTTCTTTGTATATACATTTTATGCCACTAGAGAATATCTGGGGAGTGCTTATAAAGAACCCTCTCTTGAGTCCTTTGATGCTCTTATTTGAGAGAAATATAATCTTGTGCAACTTGAATTGATCAACACCGCGGGTACATCCAACAAATCCTTAGTGGCCCAAGAGAAAGATAAATCTAAGAATCCCAAGAAGAAACATCATTTTCATAACAATAAGCAAAAAAAGGGTCCCAAACACTCTCCACCATCTTCTTCACCTAATGGTGACAAAGAAGCAAAATAAAAAACTATAAAGACTTACAAACATTGCAACTTTTATGGGAAAGATAGTCATGTGGAGTGTAATTTTTTTTTAAATATCGAAGCCTTAAAAACAACAATGAAGAAACACAACATCAATATTGATTCTTCTTCTTCTTATTCTCATGGACATGCACTTTCTTCTTCTGGTTTCTCCTTCAATGCAACTTCTACTTCTTATTCTTATGAGTGGCTTATTGATTATGGAGCATATTATGATATGGGTAAGGATAAATCCATCATTTATTCTCTTAATGAATTTAACACCAAGAAAATATTTTTTGGTGATGATATATCTCTTAGTGTGGTAGGGTTTGGAACAATTCAAGTAGATAATGGTCATTTCAATTATGTATTATGTGTTCTAAATCTTTCATACAACCTTGTATTAGTGTATCAGATTGTGATCATATCACTCATTTAGGTGAAGATAAAACCATAGATTTTTCACCTCATCAAGTTGTAATCAAAGATTTAAAATATCCTAATCGTGTCCTAACAACTAGAATTCTTGATAATATTACTAGGTTGTACAAGTTTGACAGCTTTGGGTCATCATCTTTTCCACTAGTTTTTGTTTCTCATAGTGATGATTAGAGAAATTGGCATGGGTGGTTTGGTCATATAAATTATCACTCATTGTGTCAAAAATGTAATCAACATATGGTGATTGGTCTTCCTCTCGTTTCTTGCAAAGATGGTGTTTGTGCTGGTTGTGTTCTTAGAAAACATCATTGAGACAATTTTGAAAAACATGCCTCTTGGCATACCTCAACCCATTTGCAACTTTTTCATAGTGATTTGCATGGTATTATTTCTTCTCCTTCTTTATTTGGTCAAAAGTGTTACTTAATTTTCATTTATGACTTCTCCAGATAGACTTTGGTTTACTTATTACAACTTAAGAGTGAATTTTTTGACAACTATTTGGCCTACAAGGCCCTTGTAGAAAAACAAATTAGACATCAACTTCAAAGGATAAGAATAGATAATGGAGGCGAATATGTGAACAATAAATTTACAAGTTACTACATTGCACAATGCATTCAAATACAGCATATTATTCCACATACACCACAACAAAATGATGTTTTTGAAGGAAAGAATCACACATTAAATTAAATGGCTAATTATATGATTCGATCTAAAGGATTAAGTTTTCATTATTGAGTGGAAGCCATCAACTATCCAAATTACATAGTAAATCACACTCCCATAAAGGCTTTGAAAAATATAACACTGAAAGAAGTATGGAATAAAATTAATCCATATGTAAGCCAATTATGTGTATTTGGTAGTGTGGCATAGGCTAACATTCCTAATCGGAAAAGGAAATCATTGAAACCTAAAAGTGAGAAGTACATTTTTGTTGGATATTACGAAGATGTATAAGATTACAGACTTCTTCAACCTCATTCCAATCCAACAATTATTATAAGAGATGTTGAATTTGATGAAACTCTCTTGGCCTGCGAGCCATATTCAACATTTGTATCATCTTTTGTTATTATTCTAGTTTCTTCTTCTTTAGATGATGAAAATGATTATTAAAATACACCTCCACATGCTCACCTTCCTCTAGATGATTGCATTGAACATAGAACTACACTAGCACCATCTCTTCCCAAATAGGTCCGTTCAACATGAGAAATAATTGGTGACCTTTCTGGTGATCCTTTAGATCATCTTCAGACACATTCATAGTTCTAGTGATCCTCCTCACTTTTGGCTCAAGTTTAAGATACTTGTGATCCATAAAAATTTCCATAGGCTTCAAGTCATCCAGATTTGGAAACATCAATGAATGAAGAGTATTTCTCTTTAATGATGAACGATACTTGAGATATTGTACCTCTTCTGAAAGGAGGAAAACTTGGCAGATGTAAACGGGTGTATAGAAATAGTTATGCATCAAATGGAAGTGTTGAAAGACACAAGGCCTGGTTGGTTTCTAAAGGATTCTCTCAATTTGAAGGGATTGAATATAATGAAACATTTTTCCCTGTAGCCAAAATGGATTCCATCTGCCTTGTTCCAACCCTTGCTATATCACACAAATGAGAGGTCCATCAAATGGATGTTAAATCCACCTTCTTGGATGGATATTTTCAAGAATAAATCTACATGGAAAAACCTCCTAGCTATGTCCAAAATGACTCTAGCCTTGTCTTTCACCTTAACAAATCTCTTTATGGTCTTAATAAATCTCCTCGAGCTTGGTAATTCCAAAATGGATAGATTTATTCTTGACACTGGATTTTCTAGATGTCATTCTCACCCTAATGTCTATACCAATAAATTAGGAATCAATCTCATAATACTTGTTATTTATGTTGACAACCTTATGCTCATTAGTAGTGACCCTAAACTTTTAACCCATGTGAAATCTATCCTTAAAAATTTGAAATGATAGACTTATACTATTTGCATTATTTCCTTGGCCTCCAAGTATTACAAACCAAAGAAGGAATATTAATTTCTTAGTCTAAGTATTCTTGTGACCTTCTTTGTTGCTTTCACATGGATTATTCTAAACCAACCCCTTCTCCCTTCCATTTTGGAGTTAGACTTGTTGCCACTTGTACTTCTCCCAAAGTTGATGCTACCTTGTACTGTCAGTTAGTTGGTAGCCTCTTATATTTGACTCATACCCATCCTAATATTTCCATTACTATTGGTATTGTTTCTCGGTATATGAAAACACCCCCTAAAATTCATTTGAAAGAAACTAAAAGGAAACTTCGGTATGTCTAGGGTATAGTTCAGTTTGGGATACATTGCAGTTTAGGGGGGAATCCTTTGTTGGTTGGTTTCATTGATCTGGATTGGGCCAATGACCCTAATGATCAAAAGTCGACTGCAAGTTATGTCTTCAGCCTTGGTTCTCAACCTATATCTTGGGCCTATAAAAAACTACAAGCTATCACTCTTTCTTCAGCAAAAGAAGAGTACCAAGCAATGGTTAATTCAAGTTAAGAATCATTGTGGCTTCGATAGATCCTTTCATAGTTTGGCTTCTAGAAACATCATCCAACCAACCTTTGGTGAGACAATCAAAGTGACATCAATATTTCCAAATATCCAGTTCAACATCAACATAAAAAATGCATAGAGATACACATTCACTTTATCTAAAATCTCATTCATGATCAAGTTATTGAAGTGCTCTTTTTCTGTATAAAAGATCAAGTTGTAGACATTTTCACAAAGTATCTTACTGAAGTGAATTTTTCCAAACTTCAATCTATGTTATGAGTCCATGAATTTTTCATTAAGGGGGGATAGGATCTAATTTATCCTTCCTTTTCCTATTGTGTCACCTTTGTAAATCCTTCAACCCTATCCCAAGTTATTATTAAGGGGGGGTGTCAGGATATTTAGACACTTAGGAGTTAGTTAAGACCAACTCGGTCTAATGTGTCGTTAGATTAAAGTTTGTTTATTTAGTATGCATTAGTATTCATTTGTAATTTGATGGTCACAATATGTTCTTGAAATAGAGTGATATGAAAACTCATATTCTCCTTGATCTTAACGACTATGTTTACTTGTGGCTTAACACCCGAATGGTCCATGATCTCTATTTAAAGAGCATGGAGGGTCATTTGTCAATGATCGATTTTGAGAAAATATCTATAATATTTTTTATTTTTCATTAACAAGTTTCCTCAAGTGGCCACATTGGCTAGGGCCATGGATGTTTGATGCAGACGCCGATCATATCATCCCTCGGGTCGACAATCCACTACAAGATCGCTCTACTTCCTCTCCTTGAGTCGGATTGACTCTTCAATTCCTCTTCGGGGAATCCAACAAACACAAAATGATGCTTCTCCACAGGTCCTTACAAATTGAGCTCACGCGATCAAACACGAAGCCTCAATTCCCGCCTCCTTTTGACCAAACGATGTGGTCGTGTTTCTCACAATTTCGGGACCTCGGAGTTCGCAACTTCGCGACTTCTCCTCCCAAATATTCAACTCTTCACCTTCCGAGACCCAAACTCCCGATGTGCCTAAGTGCTTGCCACAACTCCCCACTTGTGAGTTCGTGAGTCGAAACTCCCAACTCTTTCTCCCAAAACTTGCGATACCTGAAATGTCGATACGGGCACTCTCCTTCTCTTGTCAATGCCCTCCGTGCATGACTACCAGCTAGGCCTAACTCTAGCACTTTTCACTTCTCGCCACTTTGTGAGTTTCGATGTCGAACTCCTAGATCTTACCTCGCGAATCCCCGAGACACGTCACCGATAGCTGGCCCCACACAAACGTTTCTTCGCCCCTTCAGGACTTTGCCTTTCGCGACTTCGCAAATCTCGCTACAATGCCTTCGGTTCTCCTGCTCACGAAACCCCAAAACACGGAAATGCTTGGACTCCAGCACGTGTCCAAGTATTGGCCCCACTATGAAACTTTCCACCTTGTTGAGGTTTCAGACTTCGCAGTTTCGTGAATCCAAATGATGAAGTTTCTGTCTTTCCACCCACGAAACCCCGAAATGGAATTTCGCGAGTAGATCCAACGGTCCTCATTGGCATGAATCTATGGCCCTCTCTCTCCTGAGCTTCCACTTGCAGAAAACGACCACCGTAACCTCCTTGCTCCTCTGCGAGATCTAAAGGCTCATGGGATTTCGCGAATTCTCCATGGAGAATTCCGACCCTCCGTTCTCCCTTCAAGAACTTCTGCACTCTTAAAAAAAGTGTTTTGGTACGAAACTTAACCACCTGCAACACAAACTTGCAACGCCTCCTTTCAACACCTCAAGGCATCAAACCTTCTGTGTTTTTCTTCAACAACTGCGAAGACTCTATCTCTCCTGAGCTTTCTCCAACTTCGAGTCTTAAAGAAGACTCCTGCACGCACTCCTTGTGGCAAATCCTTCAATTACTTCAAAGAATTGAAGTCCTTCGACTCTGCGCACTCCCTGCAGCAGTAGTCCTTCAACAATCCTTCAGGTCTTACAAACCCTGAAACTACTCTCGGCCTGCACACACTTTGCATGGCTCCTATGCCTAACTGCACTTCTGAGGAAATGAGAACAAAAGCTATCCTATCTGAGCTTTCAAAGACAAACCTATGAACCCCTTTTCAATGCACTCCTTGTAGACAATTCAACTGCACTCCTTGAAGGAACTCTCACTCAGACAAAAAAACAATTGAAACTCATTTCCCTTACTCTCTTTCTCTCTCAGATTTCAGACATTTAACAATAAATCATTCATACATAGCATAAACAACAAATGCATGACAAAAAGAGTAAAACATTCATGAGCATAACATTTAACAATGCATACACGGAGAGTATCACAACACCATGAATCTGAGTCAAAGCTTTTTGTATTAATCCAGAACTTCTGTACATCGAATTCTTCTACACAGCTCTCTGCTTCTTCTCTATGCTCTATGCTCTCTCTTGACATAATAAATCTTACAACTATACAATGAGGGTGTCTATATCCCATTTCCCTCTTGCGCTCTAACTGTCTAATGTAAGCATTAAATTCTATCTACCTACATTCATTACACATAAAGGCTCCTATCTACTATGGATGAGAGCAGATTGCTCAAGGTCCTTTTACAATAATACAAGCATGCCTCCACTTAATGACTTCATTAATATTTCAAAACATTTTCAAAAAATGTGCTCGGTGCTTTTCCAGCTGTCTCTTATCTCCGCGTTGTCTCGTTGCTGTCTATGCTTGCACGCCCTTGCGATGCTCCTGCATCAATGTTTCCCTACAGGGTTTTACCACATAAAAACATTGGTGTGTTGATCTTTGATATGGTTGTGTGAGTGGTTATTGATGGTGTTCATCCTTTGTTGGAATACACGTGTTGTCGAACACTAATATTCTTCAAGGTTTTTGGAATTGTTCATTCCATCATAGATTTAATTTTGTTAGGATCCACTTTGACACCTTCATAAGGTACAATATGACCCAAATATTCCACTTCTTGAACCTCAAAGGGACACTTGAAAGGATTTACATACAATTGTTTCTCTTCCAATAATTTTAATACACCTCAAAGGAACACTTAGAAAGATTTTCATACAATTGTTTCTCTTCCAATAATTTTAATACCATTTCAACAAGTTTTACATACTCTTTCCAAGATTTTTCATAGATTAATATAACATCTATAACACCTATCTAAATTAACCCCAAGTTGTGTCAATTTGTTTTCTAATTGAGTATAGCAAAAGTACCATTGCCTTAATTGTTGAAATCACATATATAAAACTTTATTTAATTATTTGTCACATAGTACCTATCATGACATGATCTTATCAATTACGTTAAATATACAAATATTTTTTTATTAGATGTGATTAGTCATCCTTTGCAACGTGATAGGATGGTGTAACAACGATCAAGATAATTGGGATGAAGTGATTACACAATATATATTTTAATAAGATTATAATAAATTGCTGGTTCAAAATTTAATATAGATTATAATAAGCCATCTCCTGTGTGTATTCAACTTGTTACAAGGTTGTGCACTTTATATAATAAATTTGTTGACTTTGTGAAAGATTCGAATTGTCTTCAATCAAATTTCCTCTTAATTTTTTATTTAAAAATTTAATTTGAAGTCTAAACATCTTACTCTTATTAAATTATGGAACACATTTCAAGAGTAAAAATAGAATTATTGAACATCAATATCTTCCGGTATTCATAAGCATCTCTCATAATCATCATTTTCAATTTAATATTCTTTGATTATTTAAGGTCTTAGTGTAACATTTAGTTCTACTGAACACATTTTATATTGACTAATTTTTTGAGGACACTTGCAAGAAAGTGATCTAGTTATGATACATTATGATTATTCTTATGATTATTCTTATGATTGCGAGTTATATTATGATGTCATTATGAGTATATGTTAAATTATAGATATATAATTGATAGGTATTATTGATCAATTTCTCTGAGTGCGCAGGATACATGACAAGTGGATGATGTTGATGGAATCAACGCACTCCCTTGGACTCCCGATTGAGTCAGGGAGTGGACTTATATTTGGTTTGGGTTTTGAGTATTTATTTAATTCTATATATGATTAATTTAGTATGGATGTTATGCATATGGATTATTGAAATTTACCTTGTCATTGGATGCATGCTTGGTGGCGCTTGATAATATGACTCACATAAAGAGTAAATGGACCATACAGAAAAACCGAACAGATTAGGAAGACGTGTGGCAGCGTCCCTGTGACAACCTACTAGCACTTTTGTCGTGACCTGAACGCATGGTTAAAGATTACCTCGTTTCAAGAGGTCCACGATATCGTGAGGGAAGACTGAGACAATTGTTCACTAAAAATTCTGAGGGGCACGCAATAAGGAAAATTCCTTATTCCTTAGAAAACCCTTATTCTCTCACAAGGTCGAACAAGTGGACTGTTGACTCCAAGTGTCAGACAAACTTCTAAACTAGTCAAAGGCAAGTGGCACCCTTGGAGGATGGAGACGCATCTTGAAGGGCATGTCACATAATTAAATTGTGAGTCAATAAAAATCTAGATGGCCTAGAAAACTTAATAAAAATGTTTAGACATTCTTAGAACATAGTATTTAATTAATTATTAAATTACAAAACTACGAAATCCAACAAGAGTCTAATTCTAATATGTTTGACTAAATTAAACCATAAAAAGGAAATAATGGAAGTAGAGTAATACGTTAAATAAATGAAGAAATAAGAATAAAGTGGGTAGATGCACATGTGTGCATGAAAATAATAAATAGAATTTTAAATAAAAGAAAATAAAAACATGAGAGAATAGGTGGTTCACATAGAGTAGCATCTTGAGTCAATCTACCACTAATGCTAACTAAAAGAAGAATCCTAAACCAACTCAGACTAAAATCTAGTTAGGGGACACAAATTAAATGAGGGGTTGGGGAACTAAGGGACAACTAAGAGCAAAAATAGGAGCACATTGGGGAATGTGAGGGAAATTGTTTAATTAATTAAAATAAAAAGGAAAATTGCTTGTGCAACCTTAGGAGAGTGTGACAAGTGGTGTGGGTGAATAATAATTATTTAAATTATTAAAAAATGGTTTATTGTGCATGAGAGGACATGTGGCATTGATATTTTTCTATAAAAAAGAAATAGAGAAGAAGGGAGAGGGGGACTTGGGAAAGCACTGTTATGTTGTCAAAAAATTTCTAAACTAGTTACTTGTTGAGAGTTGGGTTTCAAAACTTGGAAAAGAGTGGAAGATCTTCCTTGCGAGGAAAGTTTTGGTATTATTGATTTCCGGTTTACTATGTGTGATCCCTTTACGGCTTAGGGGGCTAGGGGGAAAAAATATCCCCAGCATTGGTGATCAACCTTACACATCCTCAATTTGATGGTTACATTATTTAAGTGTAAACTTTTTAGTTGATAAACCTTAAAATTTGTATATCCAATATGTATTTGAATATAATATAGGTTATTGGCATTTTATTCTTGTCTTTTAGATATATGTAATAATTATAGTTTTCTGTTGAAAAAGTTAATTATGATTCAATGTTCGCAATGATCTAGTTATACTTGTATAAAATATGTATAGAATTATCTTCACTATACGACAGTTCCATTATCAATAAATTGATGTAAAAATTGATTTAAGCATGCACATAAATAATGCACTGATTGATTGACTTTATGATAATTTAGTTGAGTTTTAATAATGCGAATCGGGTGTAATTTTTATGTTGGGTATTGTCTATGTCCGTCCCTATAATCTTGGAAACCCAAGAGACCTTTGGAATTATTAGTCCCTGCCGGAAGGCCAAGGGCAGGGACTATAGCGATGAGTTCATCGCTGACTTTCAATTAGTTGAAGGTTGACTTCCAAATTTCTGAAAAAATGCTAATGTTTAACTTAGAAAATTTAAATACACAATTTTTTTAATAAAAAATGTATGGATTTGTCACAATTTGATTGGCTGGGAAGTTTGAAGTCTTATTGCCGGCTGCGCTTCTTCCCAGGCCAATTCTTATAGATTTGATAAATGCTTTCATTATAGTTTGATAAATGCGCAATGCCATATATACACCAGAGCATTTGGAATTTGACAGCCCGATTACCTATGCTTCCGTGTGCATTCATTGCAAATTTTTAAAATTATAGTTTCATAAATGCCATATATGTAAATTCTTTGACTGCAAATTTTGAAAGTTATGTAGTCGGTTGGGGAATCATATTCAGATTAGAAAATGCAGCAGAGACATTGGTTTCGTCCGGAGGAGGCGATGGCGAAGAGATAGAGGCGGCCCTCGTAGAGCTCTGTAATTTATGTCAGGAAAGGAGCTGCTTCAGTCAGATAGTTGAAGACAAGAATTTGATCCCCAGAATATTAGCGTTAACATCCTTTCAATTGGAGTCAATTCAACTCAAATCAATGGAATGCTTGCAAGGCAGGACAACAGCAAGGTAAGGGCTTTTCTTGTCTGTGCTAAAATTCTAGAACATGGTAAGGCTGGTCCTGGGAGTTAGCAGTTGGTTACGGTTTTATATCGAAGCAAATCAGGTATACATAGGAGTAAGGCCCAACAAAAAACAGGAAACCTGCGCTGTCAAGCTT